>JBCJKH010016118.1:0-19821 GCA_039877255.1 Loriculus beryllinus
ACATGGATAACAAAATTGTTCATGTTTAATAAGATGGTTGGTGGCTCCTCTATGAGTAGAGTTGAACAGGACCCAGCTCACATATTGCAAGCTTAATTCGCAGCATGTTAAAGGGCACACACAGAGATGCCCCCAAGTTCATGGGCTACACATTTTAACCTATCTCTCTGCTGATATCCCAGATTAGGACTGAAGCAAACTGGCACAGTAATGCACACATAAGTAGCCTCACCCAGCTTGCCCCATGAATTCTCAGGCTTCCAGTTCCAAAAATGAAGCATCTTCCACATCTCTCTGGGTTTAAAAAGTTTTGGAGAAGGTGCTAAAATCTCACTTGTGCAGCAAGGAGCTCAAAAGGTTAAGTTTGGGTTTCCTGCTGTACCCAAACACTCTGCTGAGCACCCATAACCCCCAGGCCTTCCCCGCTCTTGCGTCAGCTGGCTTTTTGGGAAACCCAAACTGTTCCAAGTAATCCTATGCCTTTAATTTTTCCCAGCTGCCCACCATTAAACAACTGCAGTCGGTTTGACCAGAAACTCTGTATTTCCAACACATTTTGCTGCATCACCACATACTCCCTGTATTCCTTCCTTTCCTCCCAGTACTAACCCATCATAAAACAATTATCAGACACACTGCAATGGCACTGCAAACTGTCTGTGCATGCTGCATTCCTTGTCTGGCTGGCTCGAGCTACCGGCTAGGAATGAGCCTGAAAAACAGCTCCCACCTGTACCCAACCCTGGCAGCAGCCTTGATTAGCAAGAAACCTAAACCTGATATAGTGGGAAATGCTGCCAGTAAAAATGAAGCATGCTGGCATGGGTGAGTGTGCAGGGACCATGAAGCACACCAGCAGCAAGCATTGCCACTCATACTGGAGGTGCTGAGGTGGCTGGTTCCCCATCATTCCCCTGCTTCTGCCAATGTCCTTTGCACCTACAAAGCAAATTTCAAAAAAATACATATGATAGTAAAAATTGCAGTCAATATAGCCTTTTAATTTGCACCAGATTATATTTTTTTAATGCAATTACTGTAATTTCATTAAATGGCATAATTATCATTAATGCAGAGAAAACTGTCAATAGAAGGTGTAATTATGTTGTATAAAATCAGAAGCACAATGTGCAATGATGCATAATTCCTCAGGAAAATCATTCTGTGACTAAAATTAACTTTTATAATATTTTTAAAATACATATTGTGCAGCAAGAATGTTTCAGTTATTATGGACTTAACTTCCATGACCAGCAAAGAAGGGGAAACAGAGCAGACAGGGAGTGTTTGCATGTGGAAGAAAGGACCAGAAATTTGGTTTTTAAATTATGAGAAAGGTAAGAACATGAGTTTCTATATGCACAAGCAGAAAAATGAACAGCTTATAATCACACAGATGTACAGGATGACTTATAGCAGACATTCCTCTAGGCGCATTTCACCACACAGCTCCAGCTTTCTGGACACTAGTAACACAGCGTGGAAGTGATGTCTCAACGGAGAAAGGTGTGACAAAAGGAAGGAGTGATGAGGACGATGCTAAAAACACAACATTCACCCTGGAAACTGGGACCAAATTGTCCAGAGTAGGGTATGAAAAATATAAGGCACAGAAGCAGAAAACATACAGGGATGCATTAGATTATGACCCTGGGTATCTTCAAAATAAAGATACTTGAGAGACATTTTGCAGTCAAAACAACATATCAGGTTGAATAGAGAGGTAATTGTCTCAAAATAAAACAAAGTAGGATGCTTGAAGAACTTTTTTGATGTTGAAAATCTACAAATCCCACCAAATCCTGAACTGATGGAGAACACATGGACAAAGTCTTTTACGATCTTTCTGGGAATATGAACACTGTTAACTCTAGAGGCAACACTTTCAGCATTTTGGAATATTCCCGATATTTCCAGGCATGTGCAAAAACATGAGTCCATTTTTCATACGAGACCAGTGATGAAATGTACACTACAGAGAATCCTGAAAACCTGCACATGACTCTCCTAAAACCTCAGGATGTTTTATCTAGAACTTGTGTACCAATTTGCCCCAAACCCCGTGTGCACAGTGCAAACATCACCAGAAGTGAAAATGCTTTTCACCTCCTTTTTAACCCTCTTTCTAAAACCTCTAAACCTGAAAAACCTCTGATTTTATTTGTGCCTGAGCAGGCCCAATCAGTATTCTCTGTCCCTATACAATTAACTCAGATTTAAAAATCATCAGATTAAAATCACAGAATGCTGATGAAAAAACACGGTTTCATTTTTATAGGAAAAAAACATGTACCTACTCACATGTTCTTGGATTGTCTCCTCTTACAATTGCAAACTAATAAAGAAATTTATCTTGGGATGATGTCTCTTATAAATGAGAAAACATGGTAATAGCATTTTTCTCATTCACTTGCATCCCACCTGTTTCCTCCCTCTTTATCTGTTCCTCTTTTGTGCACCCAGAAGTAGTAGCTTATGTCCTTGTCTCTCTCTTTCTCACACACACACACACAAGCTGCCAGCACTAATAGGGAGGGAGGTGCACTGTAATGAAGACTAAAACAGGAAGGTGTAAGATACCATGTCCTTGCCTATTGCCATGCTCTGATGAGCTCACAAATATTTCCTTCTGTCCAGCAGTGGGTTTTGCCTGATTGCTTAAGAAACAAGGTTCTCATGATTATACCATCTGCTTGTCTTCCTTCTTCTCCTTCCCTTTATTCCCCCTTGAAGGAATGGTCAAGGACTACCTCTAGAGAGAAACCAAAGGCAATACAACAGATGGCAAGGTCCTAAGGACCACCCAAACTCTGTGATTATCACAGTGAAGATAATTGAAACATGTAGAATATGGTCACAATGGTTATTGCTGTAATGGGTTATTGGGTTATGGCCCAATGGACAATGTCTGTAAGAAAAAAAGGCAAATAAAAGGTCATTTTATGGTTTTCAGGGCTAGCAATTAATCTACCAGCCATGGTTTCATGGACCCAGCTGAAAAACTGGTGAGAAGCTTTGTGCACCTTCCTTGCCTCTGGTGTTCAGTACCAGTCACAAGTGGATCATCAATAAAAACAAATTTGGTACAGGCTAAATTGATACACAGCCAGGTACTGAAGATATATAGATGCTGTTTGCTGGGGAATTAAGATTTTAAAAATGCAATATTTGGCACACCTTTTATTTAACCTGCTAAGAGTGGGTTTTACACACAGACTGGGGCAGAGAGGGATGCTGCACCTACCACGCTGTGTGCGTATTTTCAGTACTACAAACACACATGCTGGAAATAGTGAGAGGGAGATACATAATTAGCACTTCATTTTAAGTGCCAGAGCTGAATTATTTCCATGTGGAAAAAATCAGACAGACATTTTGGTTTGTAAAAGAAACCTGTGGTAATTATTCTTAGAGTCTTATATTCTTATTCCTTTCCCATTACCCACTTTCTTTCAGGAAGCCAGCAGTATTATGGTATCCAGTAAAGATGTTAATAACCTGGACTGTGGAACTTGCTCATCCTTCTTTTCACTGTGAATCAATTCCTTTTTCTGTAGCCCCGCTTTTCCACCTTCCTATTTTATTGTCTCTCCATTACTTCCAAACTTTTTCTGTCTAGAAAACTGAACTTCACAGCTGCAACTTCACAAGTATTTAGGTGCAAAATCTCTTAAAAGGAAATCTCTTAAACATGTGCTTAGATTCTTCCTGTGCAGTGATGGTAGGACATCAATACTGGCATTTTACATACATCCTTTCCAGCCCCAGTGTGGATGACCGTCCCATTCCCTTGTGCACAACCATGGACCTCCCTTTGCACAACCATGCCTGCTTCAGCAAGGTACCAGCTACTCAGCTCTCTACCAGCTCTTGAACATTAGCTTTAGATATGATCTAAATCAGCTTTGAGCAACAGGAATTAAAAAAAATACAATGAAAAGACCCTCACATCCTACCTACTCTCATGCACCAGTCATCCCTCTAACCTGTAGGGTGAAAGAAATCTCTGCTTTTGGTCTGGATGTTCTTTCAATCAGAGATGGTCTGCTTTACTCATCTACAGCAAATACACTGAAGTGTTTTCCTCAAAAGAACCCTTTAGCAACTAATAATTCACAGACAGCAAAAGGGGGAGAAAATCTTGGAGATGTGACTGTAATATTGCTTAATAAACACTCAACTCAAAGAAACTTTCTTTCTGCATGCTGGACCGCCACAAAAGAATTTCGCAACCTTTAATGGCATGCCAAACATTTCAAGCATGAAGAAAATGTCACACTGCAGAATAAAAAGCAGGCAAAACCTTTTTGTGCTTGAGTGGATTATGTGAAAACTGCGAATGGGGTGTTTACTACCGAGAGGAAAAAGGAGAGAACTGAAAAGTGGGACAGGCAGGTGGAGAACTTGGTTTTTTGTTTGCAGAGCACAGCAGAACTCACTGACCAGCTTTTTCCTTTTAATTTATTTCAAAGCAATGTATTATTACCATCAAAAGAACAGATCTGCCACTGGGACGCAGGCATAGCAGGCATTGATAACATTTAGCAAATCTCAGCCTCATTGCAGTAGAAGAAGGAATGAACAAGACCCATCAGCTCACTGCATCATTCATATCAAAGGCATTTCCCTGTATCACCCTTTTGGCCACCACCTCCTTGCTTTCCTACCACCCAGTTGCCATGTTTAAAAATAAAACAATTCCAGAGCCACCTCACGGTCACAGCCTTTGGAGGGTAGCATCACCCACCCATGGGCATCCTTGGCGCAGGCTGGTGAACATCTCTGCACCAAGCGAATAAAGGCTGTCCCTGGCAGTCTAATTTCCATGTCCATCAGGCCCAATGTGGGCCAAGCTGCTTTGAAACACTCAGCCCTGTAAGTCACATAGCTACAAAACACCAATAACAGCAAACGATAAAGGGCTTTATGCCAGTGGAGAGGAAGGCATGGTAACACTCGAGATCTTATACCACTTAGCCTCATGCAATAAAAGAAGAAATCCACTTACCACAAATGCTATCACGCTCTTTACCGTGGACTCCCAGAGAAAGCAGCTCCAAAGGAATTGTATTGTATTCCATATTGCCATGGTGATTTTTTTCACGCGATCAACATTTCTGGATAAGATCTGATAAATATTGAGTGGGAGGAGGGGAGGAGGAGAAGAGTTTAATCAAACACTCTAATATCCTACTATTGCTTCAAGAAACAGGGATAATTTAAGCTACAAATGCATGCCAGAGCACATATTTCAAATAAAGCCTCTATTTCAGAGACACACTCCAGCTCCTGTCTGCTTTTTGATTACATCCAAACCTTCCAGGTTTTCCTCATCCCTTATTAAAAAAAAAAAAAAAAAGGAAAAGAAAAAGCACATCTTGATGCCAAAACTAAATAAAACACTAATGCAAACCTACCTTCATTCCCCTTCCCTTCTCAAAATACAGCAATGGCTCAGGAAAAGGGCCCAAGAGAATGTAATCAGAATAACCTCTTCTCTACACGTTTTGGATTAGTCCATAGAAAAAATGAGGAATTTTAGCCTGCTTATAAGGCACCTTTATTTAACAAAAGGATAATGGCTATTGTTCTAAAATCACATTGACTTTTAAAATAACTAATTGAGACATGGTTTCTTCCCTCTCGAAGGAGGGAATAAGGCTCTTATTGAACTTTAGGTGCTACAAACTATGCTACATCCATATCTATCATTTTCCTCGCTCTGAAGCACAAGGCAGAACGACTGATGTAAACTAGATCAGAAAGCAATTTCATGTTAACACAAACAAACCTTTTAATACATACAGAAATACGCAGAATTTACACGTGTTCGGCATTTTATGCATAAATAGGTTTTGTTCTTGCAACCTCGCTATAGCAATTCAAATGTTTCCGAAATTGATGCGAGAGCTTAGCCCAGACACAACTGTCACCTTTTTAGAGAATTTGCGGTTCTCCTCAGTAAAGCGCTTTTCCCGGGGCTTGAATGTTCTAATACTTGCTTTTATCTAAAAAAGAAAGGTCATTAAAATTATTATTATTATTAAGAAAATATATCTCATATAGTTTTAAGTGTGTTATTTCAGCTTTCTATCTCCCACGTTGGTTTAGGAATTTCAGAATCTTTTGCTCTTTTTCAGCCTCTCAGCAATTTCAGAGGAGCTGCTAGGAAAAATATGGATGAGTTAAACTGGGCAAGGCTGGAGTCACTTCAGCATGAGCAGGGCTGTGGTACAGTCCACGATGGCCTTAATAAATAGGATTTAACTTGGTAAAAGTCTGTAGGGCATAAACAATTGAGAGCGACTGAGCCACCTAAAAACTAAGCACAATGTGTCCATGCCTCATTAATTTTCCTGTCAACACCCTGGAAAGAGAGCACCACGGGTCAGCTTTTTTGAGAAGGAAGGAGGTGTTAAAAGTAACGTATAATATGCTAAGCATTAAGCCCTTCTTTGGCTGTTGCAAATGAAGCTGTGGTGTACAGCAATCAGCACCTCCTTCCTAAGGCACTCATGGTCACTTCTCAGTCCAAAAATACCCCCATATTGTCCCATTCACTAGAAGGGCCATCCCAGAGCTCTGATGTCCCAGTAATACTTCCCCACCACCAGACACAAACGGGTCAGGACTTACCTTGCTTAGCTCCCAGTGTCTAAAGCATCATCCCCCACCCCTGTCCTTGCAGACTGACACATTTCTTAACAGCAGCGATAAGCAAAGACAAAATATTTCAACTTACAGGATTAAATAGGACATCCAGCTCCAAGTAAATGACTCCTTTTGAAGCACGCTCCAAGTCTTTATTCTTCAGCGTGTAACAACTTTGCTTACCGTTTCTAATCTATAGTTGGGGAGGGGGAAAAGAAAAAGCACCAATATTTTCCCAGCTGTAATTCACAATACAATTTAAAGGCACTACAAACAAATAAATAAATAAATTCCCAGGCAGACCAAAAAAACGCTCCCCCAAACCCTGACAATAAACTCAGAGCCTGAAATACAAAACAACCGTTGGATTACAGACCTATAAAATTGCAGATTAAATCTCTTATGGTCCAACTTTAATTTACAGACCTTGTACTTTATAGTAGAGCAGTGCATGCAATAAGCAGTCAGAAAATTCTGCCCTGCAAGCCAGTGAGTTGATGGGAAGTAATCAGCTTCCATTATTACAGGCTTAAAATGGGAATTTTTGTCTTCCCAAATTCAGGAAAACAGCCACAAACAACAACTTACCTGCCTATTGCACACTCCAGTACATGAACCCACTTCTTAATGCTTAGTTTATTATCAGGTTGCCAAATTATTACCAGGAAACAAACGCAATGCAAAGAAATTAATCAGCTTAAGTGGAGCAAATGCTAACGTAACAAATGCTCAAAATTAACTAATTTGCGTGGAAGACTTCTCTCCCCACCCCACCCCTGAATTTCAATACCATTTCTATGCTCTAATCCATCTCATTATACATCTCTAAAAAATATAAATAACTTACAAAAAAACCCTCCCTCACCATTTTGTAAACTGTTTGGCTCAAACGAAAAGCATTCTCTCTTCAAAAAGTGATGGCAGAAATGTATTTATTATACACAGTAGGATATGTATTGATTAAACATTTGGCTTTTTAGGAAGCAGACCAGTTAATTCCGAACAGCAGTAACATAAAAACTGCAGCTTACCAAAAAGCTACATTCAGGGACTGTAATGATCAAAGATTAAAGATAACAGAGGAAATTTGGGGGCATGAAATTGCAACCATATTTAAAATGGCTATTGCTGCTCTGGCATTTAGAAGAGGCACTCATATAAACCATGGTAGAAATGAGCACGGGAAAAAAACAGCGTAATGGGAATCAAGTGATCTCATGAGACAAGGGAAAGGTCACTTTCCTTCCCAATGTTGCTCCACTCTTTCTGTACCAAATAGCTCATCAAAAGGTAGATGGGTTTTCTGGCTAATAATCAGAAGAAGGATCCATAAGGAACAACTTCACATCCTCAGTGGTATCCAACCAGGAACTCCAGCTTTTAACTATGCTCTTATGCAAAGCTTTACTTAACAGGATGCTGGCAGTTATGCAAGTATATATGGAATTTATTTAGTAACAATAAATAACAACAATAACAGGCATTGCACTAAACTAATCACAAAGATTTTGTGATTACACAGAGAGTATACACCGGGTTGGAGCTGGCATCAAAGGATGCTGCAGCTCCCAAGAAATGGGCTCAGAAAACTTTCAGCCCCAAGCTAGAAGAGCTGCTGAAGTGGCTCCTCTTCTAGGGCCAAACAGTCTGACATCAGAAGGTCCTCAGAACAACTGCCATATACAGTATTGTCAGCCCATCATAAAGAATCCTGCTATTTCACCTGCTTCTTTTCTCCCTTAAGCAATGGCAAAAAAATACTTGTAAAAGCTACAGAATAAAAACAAAACAAATCTTATTTGGAAAGTAAAGATCTTGTTCAATTTCCCAAATTAACTGAAAAATGGATTTACTGATGGCAGATATACAGGACCTGAAGGACTTGGTTTGGGGTTGTTACCCCTTGGTGCAAGGGGATGCCATCAGTAGCAGTTTTAGACTGAGCTTTGATTCGTGAACTTCCCTGCAACAAGACTGAATATACATTGTTCCCAGTATGCTTGCAGAGATCTAGGTATCCAACATATATATATGTATATAAAAGTATAAGGATGCTGGGGAGGGACTCTTCATTAGGGACTGTAATGATAGGACAAGGGGTAATGAGTTAAAACTTGAATAGGGGAAGTTTAGACTGGATATAAAGAAGAAATTCTCTACTGTAAGGGTGATCAGGCACTGTAATGGGTTGCTCAGGGAAGCTGGGAATGCTCCATCCCTGGCAGTGTTCAAGGCCAGGCTGGACAGAGCCTTGGGTAGCATGGTCTAGTGTGAGGTGTCCCTGCTCATGGCAGGGGGGTTGGAACTGGATGATCTTAAGGTCCTTTCCAACCTTAACTATTCTATGAGACTATGATTCTATAACACAACATCATAACTCTGGATACCCCACATTTATTAATTTGGTAACTGAATTTCCATGGTTTTGTTACACATTTCTCGTAACATTTCATGCTATTACCCTAGAAGCAACAACCAGTGGAAAGTTCTCTTAATACTCCTTGGGATGAGATATGCCTTTTTTATAACTTTCAAGAGCATAACCAACTATGGAAAAGAAGTTTCACGTTTTGCTAAATTGGTAGAAAAAGGAAAATAATTGCTGTCATACTGAGAACGTCCTGATCAGATATCACGGTATTCCGAACTCAATGCGTGCTTCTGACTTTGGGGGGAAAGCCTCCTCATTTTAAGAGCTGGAGCTGAATCAAACATTTGGGGTGTGTTTCCAGGTGTGTTCACAGAGGCAGCTTCACATCAGCAACAAATAACTTCCATCTCTCTCTGGATTTGGAAATAAGGGTTGTTTGTTGCTTTGGAAACTGTTTTAAATGGTGTCATTATTATTGTTGCTGCTATTCTAAAACTGAACAGGGCAAAAAGTAATGCAGAGCAAATACAGTTTTACAGTCAGCTTCATTTGGCTTCTTTAACTCCATGTGTTTGGCTTGACTGGTAAAAGATGTGCAATTATAACTCAGCCTAAGACTAAACATTCATCCAAATATCCTAGCTTTTGACCTTTTTCAGACAAAAAAAAAAAAGCAGAAGAGAGAACTGGCTATGAAATGGCAAGTTCCCCATCCCATTTTCATTTGGATAAAAAGAAAAAAAACAAACCCAAAAATGTCAAACAAAAATCTCTCTTACAATTTTGGCAACATGCTAGGCCACTGTGGTTCAACAAAAGGTACAGGGTAATTCTAACATCTGTGACTGCATGGAGATTAGACTGGTGGCATGTCTCAACCGTGCCCAGAAGAAAACATGCTAAAGAGCTTTTAATACTCCGTATTTTCACTGCATGCTGTTCTTGGGCCAGAGTTCAGATTCTGTTCAGTGTCTCTCTCAATCTTGAGAGTCAGCAGTCATATTAATTTCATTTTGGATCTATTTCTTTCTCCTCTCTGGGTACTTTGCCCTAGTCTCTGTTGTTCGCAAAGACTGCTTAAATGCCCTCTCCAGCTGTGGAAAAGCCGAGCAGCCAGGGCTGTGGTCCTAGGATGAACCTCTATGTCAGATATATCAGGCTTCTTCTATACCTGATGATCTTACATGGATTTCATCCAACAAATATTCCTGAGAGTTGTGTCCAAAAGAGGCTATCTCTCTTATGAACATTTACATCTACTTACGGGAAAAGGGAAGGAAAGGAATATTCAAATTAAATGAGAAAATATCTTCAGGTGAGATCCCTCAAGAGACATAATCAATATTATTCCTTTACTGATGAAGCTTCATATCCTCACTGAATACTAATGCCTGCACTCTCTTAAAGCTTCTTAATAGCACACAACATAGTGGGGCTCAATCACCAACCCAGACTGCCCATAACTACGCGATTAACATAAGGACAGTAGTGCCTACCCCACTGACATGCTTCATTTTGCAAGGTTACCATCAGAAAAAAGGTCGAGATTTTCATCCCATAGGAATTTCTGACATTTGGGACATTTCCCTGTTCTGAATCAACCCAGAAAGACAAAATATCAGCATTAGTATTTTCACAGAACAAATCATATAGTCTATATCACAGTCCCTTACCCCTACAGGACCAAAAAAAGGAAACTATCAGTTGGAAGAAAAGATAAAATTCTTTGTGCAATAAATATTTCAACCTATAGAGGCACTTCAGACAAAGCATTGCCAAAAGTTGCCTCTAACTGAAGGAAATGTTCAGGTACCATGAGACCACCATACAGTCAAGGCCCAAAGTGCACTGGGTTCCCTTCAAATGAATGAATATATTTGCTAAACTCTTCCCACAGATGTCCCCAGTAAAACAAATGTGACTAAACACAGTATTGATGTAGCCAGCCAATGCTAAATCTATTAAACAGCAACCTTCTGACCGCTTGGGAATTCTAATGAAATAGCAAAAGCCGAGATTGATATGACACAAAACACAGAGAAGACAGGATCCTTACGCAGCAAAGCGTGTTTTTTCATTGCTCTTGTCTCAAAGAAATATGGTTTAGTGGCTTTTTTTTTTTACATTGATTTTAAGAAAACTTCACTCTGTATCCAGCTTTGATGCAGATCCAATGTCATATATTGATAATCTGACAGAAGAACACTGAGTCCAAACTCTGTACATCAACACCCATGACGTGTGGAAAGGGAAATGGCTACTCTCCAAGGGTAATTCATCTGAAGCATCTGGGACCCCTGATATTTCTGCTTTAGCTCATTGCTGATGCACAATGTCACACCATTTGCCCCGAACAACAAAAAGCTTGTCTTAAAACACATCTACCTTTATTGAAGAACATGTTTCTCCAGGAAAAGAGGAAAGCCAGCCACATATTTGATCCACCTGGACATGAATAAAGGAGGTTTTGTTTCTCCCTACTCTCACAATACACACTGATTCTATTTTGTACAAAATGCCCATTCATTCACCCCAAAACTATTGTCCCGAACATTTTTACTTTTACCAGTCTTCTGTGGGATCCAAAACAGAATAGAGATTGAGGTTCTTGGTAGAGGATTGATATCCAAAGACCAATAGATATGGAGCTGATAGACTGAAAGAATGCAGGGCAGCCACAAGAGTGCTTCCAGGCAATCTGAAGAGGAGCTGAAAAGCTTGGAAGCAGAAGGGTACTAGGTGGTACTCAAGAAAACACTCTCATTGACACCATTTCAGTAAAGAGCTCATTGTTGGGAGAGAATTTAATTACAGGAACTAAGTGCCATTTTTTTTCTAGAAGAGAACTGGGTAGGGTTTTTTTCCCTCCATTCCAAAATTCCTGGTTGATGGTACGGATGAAAGTCAGAACAGACAATACGCTTGACAGCTGCCTCTATCACATAAACCCAGCATTTTCAGTTTTCACAAACTCTAAAGCTTTCTCCTGAAAAAGGCTGTGCACTTACAGTCAAGTGCTAAGTAATAGCAATTGTCAGGTGTCTGCTCTCTGAATCCAGGCCATGTTTTAGATAATTAGGCTTGTGAAAGACATGCTACTTGTTTTCAGTGGATCGCTGTCTACCGACCTTGCTTGGCACTTGGAAATATTTCATAGACCTGTTCCTGTTTGCTGAAAAAAAAAAAAGAGGGTTCAGCTAAAGACTTCTCTGAGCTGATAATCCAGCAGATAAGAAACATTCCATTCTGAGATACAACTCTTCACTCAAAGGTGGAGGATATTTGATATACCCTGCTTTCAAATTCACTGAAGCACACTGTATGCTCCCATGTCTCTAATAACTTCCAGCCTTATAGGAGATAAGAGTCTCTTGAAGCAAAACAAAAAAGACAGACCCTCACAGAGAGAAAATACAGCTGCTTTTACTAAGATCTAGGGCAGAAAGGAGCAGAGAAATGGAAAGAACTTCTTTGATTATTAGTTCAAGTCCCTCAAAACCTACAAAACTTCTATCAAACTTCTTGCTTGAGGCAATGAAGTTATTGCCCTACATCTCCTTTGCCAGGTTCTTCAGTTTCTAGCACAAAAGCCTACTCTGTCCAGAGGTGGAAATGGTCATCTCCTCTCCCTCTGTCCCTCAAATTCAATGTACTGGTACCAAAATTGGCATCTCTACAGTGTATTATTAATAGAGTTACATGAGAAATAAAGCAAAATGTGTATTCATCCAACATTGCTTCATCACATCTATCAAGTTTGCAGAAGAACATCAAGTTTGCAGGCTTATTCATCCTCCGACACCTTGAAACTTCCTTTACGCTGCCCAGTTTTTTATGTTTCTTATTTGGTGCCTGCAATAAGCTTAGTTCACAGTCAAGGATGAATGGAAAGCGTAAGTAACTTCACTATCTCTGAGGTTTTGTGCGGTAAGGTTAGTTGTTCGTTAATGTCAACGCAATGAAGGTGTACGCATGTTTACAAAATGTCAGCGTAAGACACCTGAACACGTTTAAACCAAGTTTGTTGTCAAATTAATTAAGCATTTCAAATCCCTTGAACATATACTTTGTTCAAGGCAATTTTTCATTAAGAAAAGAATCTAGCCATCCATAAACAATTCAAAGTAAACTTACTTCACGTGCTGACAGCTCACAAGTCAAACTTGTGCACTTTTAACGGGTGGGGGAGCGGAGAATGGCAAATGCACTTCTATTTTCAAAAGAGAATTTAATGCAAGGCAAATATTAGGCCTGATTACCTAGAGAAATTAAACCTATGTGATTTGTGAGGCTTCCTTGAGTCTTTAACTATTGTCTTCCAGTATATGTATCTAAATGGTTCAAAGGATACATTCAAATTTATAGTCATATTGACAACATGCATCAAAATTCCCATTTCAAGAAAGAAAAAGAGCTTAGAAAATTGCAGCTCTCAGATCAGACTAAGTCAATAGGTGCAAAATGTTATTTAATCAGAAGCAGAGACGAATATATTTACACTAGATTTGACTGAAATAGGAGACAGAGAAGTTTGGGCAGGAAGGAAGAAGCTCAGTTGGCAAGGGAAAGCATAAACAATTTCTATTTTTTTTCCTCCAACATTGGACAAAAATCCTACCCTAAATAGTTTGGACATTACCACACACATGCACTCCCCTCCTCTGCCTTGTTACATGCTTCCTAAGGGATACTTGACAAATGCCTATAAAATCAACAGAAAATCCAAATCTAACATCTTCTCACTGTGAGCCCACACAGCCTGCTGCCGATCACGCAGACCATTTGGCAAGCGCCGGATCTGCAGGAGAGCAGCTGCTCCAGCCACTCTCTTCCAGTAACATCAGAGATATGAGGACTTGGGGAAAAATTAACCAAGTGATCAAAAATGGAATAAAAGATGTTAAGAGGTTTTTTCCTCCCTGTAAACATCAAATCATCCTCCATGCCCAACTGACTGTAATATTGCTCTGAAACTGGAGATATTAACAACTCAGACTACTAGAATAGACAATCAATCTAAAATAGCCCAAGCCACAACAAGAACTTGTGGTCTAAGCCATGAAGGAAAGAGGACTGCAAAGCACACAACAGTGTGTGGACACCATGAGCTTCGTATTTACTGCACAGCTTCTATAGCTTAGGCTCTTTATACCCCCAAAATGCAAGGGTTCTCCTGTTCTGGACCTCCTATAACTTGGAAAAAGCACACAGTGGATGAAAACAGATACTTTTATGAAGAGACTGAGAAGCCACATTGCTTTTAATTCACAAACGCAAGAAATATACTTATTTAGACAAAATGATAACAAAACTGGAGTACATTGGCCTATTTCTTTACCACTATAAAGCGTTCCTTAGACTGAGATCATGCCCTCTACACCAGTTCAAGATTCTCCCTGGGCAGTTCATTATTTACTTGGAAACATTAAATATTTGCAGTTCCCATCTGATCTTGACTGGTCCCTTACCTAAATTATGGTGACTCTATGGGTCTTATACGGCTTGCTTTAGCCAGATGAGAGCTCTGCTTTCACTCTAGAAACATCCTGTTTCTCCAATCTCTGCTAGGACGCAGCCCCATCAACCCGTTATTGCAACACTGCCTTTCCCGCAACAGCTCACATCTACAACTGAAAGACAAACTCTTGCCTTAACCATGAAAAATGTGTGCCAGCCTTTCTGCAGAGGTGAATATGCCTTCACAGGGATGTTTCAAAACAATACTGCAATTTTGTACTCTATAATTTCAATCAGGATTCACTGTCTGCCTACTCAAGAGTGCTATTACCCAGAGCATCACACTGTGCATTACCAAAAGCATCTCGCTACTTCATATATCACTTGAACCATGTTATATGTTGCAAGCATGAATATTTGTACAGGGATCAAGGCAGTACTCACTGCATAAATACCTGTCACACCCTCCTCTGCATAGGGAACCTACTGCAAAACATCAGTGCCTCAAAATTCAAGGAAACCCCCATGCTCACAGTTAAACATGTTTACACAGCTTGACTGATATAAGCATGAGTCCCATGATGTTTCAAGCCTCATCTACTAATTGATTTAATAAAAGTCACAGCCCAGAAAGTTCTTTCGAAACATTACAGATAAAGTTACAAGAATCTTATGTGATACTGCACATACACACGGAGTTTTTTATATCTTCTTGATCTGGTTTACTCACTCTATTACCAGCCTCCTTATTCCAAAATTAAATCAGTCTTACCAAACATAATGCTGTTCTCCCCCATTTCTCTATTGATGGCCCTTTTATGTTCCCTTCTCTTTAGCTTGGCCTTTTTTGGCTATTTCTGTAAAAGCTTCAACTCTCAATCTCCAGAGCAATGACTTTCCCCTGAGCTTGCTTTGTTCCCAGTTTTGATTTTATACTCCCATAGCAGCGCTCACTCTTCACATATTTGTTTACAGAACAAAAACCACCAGTCTTTAAAAGCACTATGGAGTAGAAAACACCCCTTTTAGGTAATTTTAGTCAGCTGTGCCAATAACAACAGCTATCTCTAGTCATTTCTACTGTGATGTGCAATTACTTTCTTGGAGTAAAAAGAAGCAAGGCAGAACAAAGACATGCTTAAAACGTTACCTTCAGAAGGTGATGGGGAAACATACAGAACAACTTAATTATGTTTTCAGACCTACATGGCATATAGTACTGATGAAGTACAGACACTTCTGCAATTTTCTTTCCAATCAACCAAATTTGTACTAAAATGGGTTGGCAACGCTTGTTACACTAAGGAGAACTATATAACACTGCCAACTTAGGCATATATAGATCACAAAACCTGTTTATCTCTAAATCAGTGTTACTTTGTGCTACGTAGAAAAGAAATGCAACTTTCTCAGCAAAACCAACAATTTTTGAATGTTGCACAAGGCAAAGGTAACTTACAGACAGCAATGGGATGGCAACTTTTCCAAGAAAATCAGGGGGTTTATCTCCATCTTCATCAAACACTGTTACTTCCAAAACATCATGAATATCTTTAATTGGGCTGGAACAGAAAGTGCAGACACATAAGAAAATAATATTCAATACACAGGCACACAGTCTCCTCCACAAAGATCAGAGGAGACTGTTTTACTAATTAATTTTGTATTGCCTTGGAGTATAAAATTAGATTTTAATTAAATTCCCCCGAAAATGAATCAAATGATGGGTATTCCCCAAGCTTTTCCTTCATGTTTCAGTCCCATAACTAGGTGAAGAAAGTAACTACCAAATGGTGGTCACAAGTGGTGACATCTTCTGTGCACCGGTGATGCCAACAGTGTAAAACTCAGCTCTCCAACAGAGAAAGCTGGTGACCAGGAGATGTCAAGGGCTGAATTCCAACCCAGACTTTAGGACACTAAAGAAATAATACAGAAAACAAACTTATATAAAACCATTGGACTTAATACAGCCATTCTGCCCACCAAAAAGGTTGTTTTAGAGCTCCCAGAACCTATACTCCAACATGGTGGAGTTACTCCCAGTTGTCTCTCCAGCTAGAAGCTGTAGCATATTCAGTGATATGATCTGGTGTCAGCCAAGCCATCACAAAGTGCTCTGTTTTCAATACATTATAACTTTAAAATATACTAAAATCTGGCACTTCTGTCATCATACTTCCACATTCCACTCCAAGACATTATCATTTTCCATATGATAGAGCTACCAGTGGTATAAAATATTAAAAACCCACAGTGACACAAACAGATAAGTGTGCTTCAGAAAATCTGCATATGATGTGAAGGGCTCTCTGGTGGTACTGAATGCTCCAGCTGAAACAGATTCATCCAGTCAAAGCAATCCACTCTTCTCCAAAAGACATCTACATCAGTAGCTTTTAAAGTGATTAACTAAAAACTTTATAAATGGCAGAACTCTAAGGAAAGATGCGAGAGCTTGACTGGCTTTGCAGAATTGATGCTTGGACTAACCACACAACAGCAATAGGAAAGTTAGAGAATAACTTGGAGCTGACACTTCTGAGACCCACAGGAAGCAGAGACACAAACGGTCTTTCAAAATAATTTTGGATTCTTATTAGATTTATTTTCTTGGCTGAACATCCAAGAAGCCTCATCTGCTGGCACAATCTCAGAGTAAACAGTGATGAGTGGAAGCTTCTTGAGAACAGTGAAATAATAGAAAGGTCTCCAAGAGGCTTGCATTTGGCTGCACCCACGAATAAAACAGAAATCCAGCAAAGTACTTCTATCAAAGAGATCAGATACTTTTTATTGTGCTCTCATCCAGCCCAGTATTTATCAACGCTGCTTTTGCAAGATGCCCATCATTCTTAAATCCTTCTTCCAGTGAACAGGTACAAACACCATAAATGCTCCTGTGCCAACTCTCACAGTTGTCTTCATTGCCACAGACTACTACAGTCTTAGAGACATTTCTCTCAGTTATTCACAAAGATCTTTGCCAGCATAAAACAAGATTTCAGAAAAAATTGCTGTCAAAAAACAATGCCTTATCACTTTTTTTAGTAAAGTAACAAGAGCAAAAGAGAATACTTTGATTTCCATAAAAATTCAAGCTTCTAATTTGACTTGTTTAAAATCAGAAGATAGACCACGAACAACATGAGCTCTAATTTTCTGCTTGCTTACAAACTGAAGAATAATTCTACTATGGTTCAATGAAACTTTCTATTTTAAATTATGGAAAATGTAGGCATGAGTAGCTGGTCTCTACTTTCTGTTATATTATCTCTCAGATGCAGCTATGACTCCATTATGTCCAGTCATGATTCTTCCTATAAATATCACAGTAATTTTTCTTTTAATGACTTCTATTAATAAACTCCATGCAAGAACTAGTAAAAGGCAAAAGGCTTTAATTGAGTTATAGTTGATATTTCTCCAACATCCTCTCTATGAAAAAATGACATATCTTAAACCTGACCTTTGCATTTTCCCAAAGTCAATAGCTTTTATAGTTAAGCTGCTGTGTGGTGTTGCAGCTTGTTTTCAAAAGCAATCCACTTACAATGTGAAAACTTTGTTCCACTCTGGATTGAGGTTCTTGTAAACGGTGTGTGTTTGAAGCATGTCATTTCCCAGCTCTAATACACAGAAAGGATCACTTTTACCTGGGCAAAGAGCAGATAGAAAAAAAATTAAAAGGAAAAAAATACAAATGGAACAGTTATTTTATTTAGTATTCACACTCCTGCGTTGCAGGAAGGCTGAGGAAGTGATCGGCCAAATAAGATTAGATCCATTAAGACAACTTTAAATTGCCTTGCTCTGTTGGAATGACTTCTTAAATAAACAGTATCCTGATGCAGTCACAGTTCTGGAAACTCTTAGCACTTACCTTAAAACTCATCCAGGTGGCTTCCCTCTTAATACCTGAAATCTGAGACTTACAAGGAATCATCTCTAAGTCTTTATAGTTAGAAAAATCTGCTCACGTTGCCAATTACTCTGGTGATATTACAAAAGCAGTACCATCGTCCTGAGCCACCTAAGTACCGCTGCTGCAGTTACAGCTCTCTGTTCTGTCTTCTGCTTAGAGTCTGTGGTCGTCTTCAGGTGATTACAGAATTAAGTATCCACACCATGGGAAGAAAAGCGTAACACAGTCTGCATCAGCAGAATTTTTTCAATGAGTTCCATGTGAGCAAGCCCTTGAAGCTATGAAGACTCTACACAGTGCCACAGTTTAAACAAAACCCAGCATCAACTGGAGAACCCATGCATGAACCAGGTATACTGCTCAAAGCAAATAAAGAAAACCCCAAAAAACCAAAAAGAATCCAACTTCCTCTCAAAACAAGGATATTGCCATGGAGCCTATTGTTTTATTTTTGATAACTCATATCACATGAATTTGTAGCTTTCACAACTTGTTGCAGATCAGCAGTTTCCATCATGAGCAGAGTACTCTTTATCAGCATGTCTGACTCAGTATCTGATTGAATCTCACCTTCAGTGTTCATGTATAACTCAGACACAGGCACTCCAGCCTGACTTACACGTAGGCAACTAAACATGTCAGCAATTCAGGGATTTAGATAGCAGACAAACAAGATATTTAAGAAAAAGCTGTCTTCTATTTAATCTTTATTTTTGGTGTTATTAATACAGAGCTCTTAAGGTTATTACTGAGAAGTTTATAAACTAAACAGGAATCTTTTCAGTATGTAAACACTGAGGTATTAACTAGTCAATATTGGTAAAGTTTAAAGACCATGTGTATTACTGGAATCTATTTGCCTTCCCTTTTTCAGCTTACGTGCCTTTTCCCTGATAAGCGTGGAAAATGCACATAGCCTTTCAGAGAAACTGCTTGAAATGCAAACTGGTATATGCCAAAAACAATCCCACTGTATAATTTGGTACTCTGAATGCTATTTTTTTTGGTCAGTGAGCAAATGCAGTGTTTGAGAAGAACTCTCATGCGTACAGAGAAAACATCCAACAAAGCAGAAAAAGTCATTTTCACGTCAACAAAACTATTATCTAGGAATACAAAAGCATGGAAGCCTCAGACTGAGCTAGCTGTGGCCGAGGAGCTTCTATGCATTTGATATAGCTGCATGGAAACAAGCCTAAAATTTATGTAAAATGGTGAAATACGGATTTTCAAAACACTGTTCAAAACCAAAGCAGATATTATATTGTTTTCTCATAGCTATTATAATAGCAGACTAAAAACTTGAAATTAAAATATGTAATTAAAATCTATAACACCAATAAAATTATAAAGAAAACTGAAATCCCAGTCACACCAAAATCCAATCTTTATTATCGGAATAAGGTGGCATTACACT
>JBCJKH010016122.1:0-30315 GCA_039877255.1 Loriculus beryllinus
GGCCAGGGCATGGGGGATGCTGTTGGGGGGTGCTACTGGGAGGGCTCGGAGCTAAGGGATGGTGGCAAATGGGGCGCACGGCCGGTGTGGGCTGATCCCCGCGGGGGCTCCCGCCGCGCCGCAGGTCCGTGTGGTCGGCGTCAGCAGCGCGCGGAAGGGCGCACGGCCGGGTCCTCCACGCAGGACGTGTTCGGTCCGAGCACATCTGGCTCACTGGAAGTATCTCTGCGGCTTCCATACGTGGAAGGCTGGGTTTCCCGAATACATCCTGATGTCATCCGTAGTCAGTTCAGGACTTTATGGACATCTTTGTAGCAGATGTGACTGTTAATCTGTGCTCTTCGGTTTCCTTCCTCTCCTGGACTCTTGCTTTCAGGTGGGGAAAGCGCCCCGCACAGCTGAGAAGCCTGCTGTCTTTCTAAGGATGTACTTATGCTTGCGCACAGCCGTCTGCACAGTTGGCTGCTAGCTTGCTGCATACAACTTGCAGCTTAGCTAAGGTCGTTGTCTGGCTGGGAAAAATTAAATGTGTGTTGTTCATCACAAACATTGACCATAGTTGTCAACGCCCTGGGGTTAAGAATTCTCAAAGGACATCTGGTTTTAGATCCTTACAGGTGTGTGTAAGCAGTGCAGCTGATTTGGTTTATGCTAGCATAGGCCCTGGTCCTATAAAATATGTACGTGCTTTCTGGAGTCTGAGGGAATAAAGAACTGTAAAATACAGATTCTAGTCCTGCAGTGAATTCCATGTGAATAGGTCCCCTCACCCCACGTGGTACTTATGACAGAACAGGGTATTAACACTGTGGTTTTATTCTGATTTGAAAATTACTCTGTGCACCCCTTGTGCCCTTTAGTCTGACCTACATAGTTGCAACAAGGTTTGTCTCTGTTTGCCTTACAGAACCACAGGAGGGTGAGGTGGATTTTGTTTCCTCACACATTAACAAAGTTGCCAGCTCAATCTGTACCACAATTTCTTGTCCTCAGGTTCATCATCCACTGCCTTTCTTCTCACAAGTGAGGGAAACTGGTTGGCACTATCTTATAGCATTGACAGGCCCGTTGCTGTTATATGTCAGTGTCCCATACCATTCCTTCCTTCCCATGCAGAGTTTCCAGCTCTCTTCATGTACCAGTTATGAGCACACTGGTTGCCCAGATGGCCAAGGCAAACAGACTGCAGCCTTTCCTGCAGTGCTCCCCAGCTGCCAGTTTCCAGTAAACACATAAACTTTGTCTTCAAAACATCTACTGTCTTCTCAGATGTATTTGAAGTTCGCCAATGGATCCAAAAGGTTACCGGAGAAAAGTGTGATTATATAAACTTTGTTTCCATAGGAAACTGTGCTTGGAGGAAAGTTGTTCTGTGAGAAGCATTAGTGAAATCTGTTCTCCTGAAGACTTGCTTGCCACGTCCTACCATAGTGACTCCTGCCCACCAGGAACTCCTATCACCCTCAGTCCCCCAGTAGCTTCTCTCTCCCCAGGATTGCATCCAGGTGCTGCCTGTGGCCAGCCACCTGCTGGTGAAGATTGAGGATATAAACCGTATTGTCCTTGGCTTCTTGAGGCTTCTGTCCTCTGTCTGTCCAGTTGGCTTTGTAAAGTTCATGGGATTACTCTTCTGACAAAGTTGGCAGTAATGTTGGTAGTGGGTTCTAAAGTTACTAAGGAATATAATGAGTCATGGTGGACAGATAGATGGACAAAATCTAATTTCTCTCTCAGAAGACATGTGAGAATATATTGGGCAGCTACTGATTTTTAGAGTTTTAGGCATAGATAATGCAGTGGCTAAAATGCTTGTGATCTTTCATATTTATATTCTAGCTCTCAACTGGGGGTACGGTTGTGCATGTGGAAAGTTTGAGCATAGACTGTCACAAAGATTTTGCCTATAGATAGACAGCAGGCACTTTAACAGAAAAAGAGGTAGAGAAATAGCAGACAAGCAAATAT
Source organism: Loriculus beryllinus (assembly GCA_039877255.1). Lineage (NCBI taxonomy): Eukaryota > Metazoa > Chordata > Aves > Psittaciformes > Psittacidae > Loriculus > Loriculus beryllinus. Next base: position 1,966 of record JBCJKH010016122.1, read on the forward strand.
GTGTGAAGCCTTGTGCATTGGATTACTAAATTCATACGCAAACCAGGCAGCATGCAGAAAGTAGAAGTGACAGAACGAGTCTGAAAAATATAAGCAGAGGTCCCTGGAAGCCTGCCTGTGAAAGCTGAAATAGCAAGGCTGATGCAAAGAGGAAAAACATGAGCTGCCAAGGAGTTGGCCAGAGAGGGGAGGATAGGAGGAAAGATAGATCTAGTGAGACTGATCATTTTGGGTACATTTTGGGAAGAGGAAAATGTCACTACTGTATGTACTGTTTCTCCAAGGCATTTTTCAGTATTTACTGAAGAACTTTTAAAGACCCTAAAGGCACAGCATATTTAGGAAGAGAAAACATACATTTCAACAGGAATTAGAGCATACTTAACCATATTTATTTCAGATTGGCATCTGTTTGAGATTATTTTATTTGTGTACTTGTGCTGACAAACTAAGCCTTTGTCTGCCCTCAGACCTTGTTTGTCATTTGGAGCATAACAAAATCCTTGCAAATTGAACACAATGTTTTTTGAGATAGTAGCTTTCTAGCTTTGTGGTATAAAAAGTGAGATCATGATATGTGGCATGGCATTGACCTTGTGATTCCAATAAAGATTGCTTTCTGGGGTGTGGTTCTCTGCTAACTTGATAGGCTGCTTACAGTAGCTCTGATTTGCTGTTCTTTGTAACAGACACGTTTCATGCTGCTTTTTAACTGATGGTAAACTGGTATGATGTTGGTATTTAATGTTGGTAGACATGCTTTAGTTCAGACATTTGTGCGCACAGTGACCCCACCATGATATTTAGAAGACGCTGCTATTTGGATATTGACTCTATGACTTGCTGAGAATACAAACCTGGTTGTAACGAGAAACAAAATTGATCAGGAAATACCCCAAAGAGATAGTGAAAACCAGGAAGCATTTATTACGCAAACCTGCCAGATGACTGCACTATTAAAAAGCTAGGATGGTTGTTTATTTCCGACTGTTTTCTTTTCCAGTTTGATCAGGAGTGTGATAAAATGGTAGAGAGGGAAGTGAGGTTTTTCTTTACTTCTGTAACATGAATGTTGAGTTTGGGTTGTAAAGCAACAAAACTCTTTGGATTATGTCTTCCATTTAGTAATGTCTTCCATTTAGTTAGAGAATAATGCTAAGCAAACCTCAGGAAAAATAAAAGTTAAAAAATAAAAAAAAGGAGGGGAAAAACCACAACCAAACAAAAACCCCAAACCAACACTTTCAGAATTACAAGACCTTGGTAAGAGATCAGCAGCTGCTGCCCAACAGCAGGAGGGAATGTGTGTAGTTCTGGGACTGTAGGTACACAGGGATTGCTCTGTCATTGTATTCCTTCAGCTCTAGTCAGACACTTGACTTTTGAAAACTTCATCTCGCCCTTTCCTTCTCTAATGCTTCCTGGTTCAAAGAGCATCTGCTATAATTTTGTGCATCCTATATTCCCATGATTCTTATGTAGGAGTAAGCAGCTACTCTGTTCCTCTGCCTCTTTGTCAAGCATGAAGACCCTTGCCTTATCCTGTCAGCGTGCCAGTTTCTAGAACTATTTCCTTTTTGGGTCTTCTTCAAAGATTATCCTTGGGTTTACTTTTGTTGTTGTCCTAGACCCTTTTCTCCTTCGTTCCAGAGTTCTGCTCATGCTCTTTGTCCTTTTTAAGATTTTGGGATTTTGTTATTATTTAATTTGTTTCTGTGGCCACCTTTCCCATGTCTGTCCTCATTCCAGGATCAGCTTCAGGCTTCCTGAGCTGTCACAATCCTCTTTTCCTATCCAGGTATTTTCTGAGGTCTTGTCCTTTTCTTCAAATTACTTTCTTCCCAAACTCTTTACAATTTTCTTACATCACCTCAACACTGTCACTCTTGCCATCTTGAATTTAAAACAATAAAGCCTAAGCTCTTGCTCTCTGGGGTAAACTTCTTCATGAAGGGATTAATTTGTGTTATCTTGTACAGCAGTGAGTGTGCAGAATAATATGCAGGCTTTGCAGGTAGTTTCTGAAATCGATTGCATAGAAACCTCAGGGGTGTTTTGTTGTTTGTTAGAGGAAAGCAGCTGATGACTCATTTTGTCAGATGTCAGTAAAAAGTCAGAGCCCACTCACCAGCAAATATTTAAATATTTATTTTTTTTCCTGTAATTTTATCTACATCATTGGAGTATTTCAGCCACAGGTAGTTTCGAAGCTGTCATAAATGATAAGCTAAGTAAATGGCCTTTAATTTAAGTGGTGGCTGTAGTTATATTCTCCCACCCGCCCTCCGAGAAGAAAACTCCTAGAGAAACTCAGCATTCCTGAAAATGAGTCTAGGAAAGTGAGTGCCCAGCTTGAGCTCCAAAGGTATGAAACATTTCTGTCCTGTGCTTCAGTTGGCCAATGCTGGGCTGTCAGGCTTTCTTAATATATATATGTGCCTGTGTATAAGTATCTCATAAAGAGGAGTAGCTGTTCTGAAATGATCTGTGTTCTGTGTAACTTCTTATCAACTCTAATGCATTTTAAAAATGAATGAAAGCAGATCCAGACAATAGCAATGTTCAAAATGACTTAGAATTACAAGTTTTAAAGAGGTGAAATTAAGTTATGAGAGGGTACAATTACGGCCTGATCTCTTTCGTTTGCTTTTTTAAATTTAAGAATAGTAGTAGTAGTAGTAGTAGTAGTGGTTCAGCTGCTTATTCTTTGTTGGGCTGGCCTATCATTAGTGCTGCTGCCAGAAGAAACACTTGTTCTTGGCCTCTTCGTGTACCCTCCTCAGATGCTTGTGAAACTGTGTTGGAAACCAGATTTGAGAGAAGGAAGGCTGAAGCCAGAAATTAATAATTAAAAATGTTTGAGCTTTAACACTGATCAGGTCTTTCATGGAATTCATTGCATGAAGGTGGGAACTACATGTAGGGCAGGGTCATTCTTTGAATGACACTGCTCTTTTGATAGTTAGGCTTTGTAGACACTTGATGGGTCATCACCCCCTATGAGAAGTGCTGTACTGCCCTCCCTCGTCTCTGCTTTGCACCATTAGCAGTGTTTTGTAGTCAGATGATAAACTCTTCATGGGTTCAAAAACTAACAATGGGTAATTCACATACAACCCAAAGAAGGTGGTTAATGTTTAGGTAGGTTGTCAACATGGATCATGAGCTACCTTGCAGCTGGGTTGTTTGTCACACAGGAGGGTGGGAGAGCCACCTAGCTGGGAGGTAGGGTGGATCTGCTGTAAACCTAATGTAAATTTACTTAAGGTGCTGCAGAGTTTATTCGTGGTCTTGCACTTGCTTTTATACTTGAAGTCTTACACTGTGCTAAAACTGATTCTGCACTCATGACTTGCTCAAAAGATGTGCCTTACTGTTATCTGCTGTGTGCCACAACCTTAATCTTCAGTGGATATGTACCTCAACAGTATGCTCAGGCCGCTCAACTGTTGTAGCCCTGTGACCTCTGCAAGCAGCACTCAGTGTTCACACAGACACTGAAGAGGGCTGTGACCCGTGTTTGGCTGGTCAGTCATAGCCTGGTGTCCTTTGGTTGCTGTTGGTAAATTAACTTAGCCTGTGCAGCTTGTTTTTCCAGTGACATGATTAATAATGACTGATTTATACACTCATTACTAAATTGTATGAGAAGGCTTTTCTATACTAGTCCTGCCACAGCTCAGGGTGCCATTTGTGGGTTTCATGATTAGCATAGCTTGTGCAAAGAGAAGCCTCCAATGCCTCTGAGTGTTCCTTAGGGATGTGCGTTAGTATTTGTTTCCATTTGGGTTTTGACTACATTCAACTAATATCATGAAGATAATTTCTGTCCTCATAACTGAAACAAAATTGATTGTGTGTTATATGGTCCTTAACATGATAACACTGTACTGGCTAAAGCCAAAAGCTGAGTAATTTATAGTGGCAGCAAATGAAAGGCAGTAAACAAATTTAGTCTATTCTGTCCTTATGTCTTGTACCCTTAGGAAACTAGGCTGTGCATCTGTTCTCACTGGTTGTCAGATGTCAGAAAATCTACTTGGGAGCTTTCTCTTGAGGGACAAGTCTTTAGGAGGCCACGGGTCATGGAACTAATGGAAAAGTGTTCGTGTAACAATCCTCTGCAGAAGTCTTGCCCATGGTAATTGCAGCTGTTATGATTTCAGCTGTGTAGATATGCTATAAGGCAATTTCTCCCTTTGTGCAGGTTGCTGAAGAACTACAAGAGGACAACAAACCCCGTCTGTTTTAACAGAAATGTTTGGGCTTTAGGATACAAACATACATAAATGTGGCATTATGTTCCAAGCACAAACTTGATTTTGAATTTGTTTGGATCTGCAGTAATACAGTTCTGTTATTTTGTGGCTTTTGTTTATTTTTAGGGGTACCAGAAGATGCTTCAGTGGTGATACCTCTTTCACAATGCAAGTTATGAGTGAAATTCATTAACTAACATCCCTTCCTCACCCTGATCTCCAATAGACTTCCCGTAACACTTGGAAGAGAGGGTCAGGGGAGAAGGGTCACCATGAAGCTAAAGCAGCGAGTTGTGCTGCTGGCCATCCTCCTTGTCATCTTCATTTTCACAAAAGTTTTCCTCATTGACAACTTGGACACCTCAGCTGCCAACCGGGAAGACCAGCGCGCCTTTCACCGTATGATGGCAAGCCTCCATGTAGAACTGGACCCCAGACTTGACCATACGTTGCAGTCCCCTTGGGAGATTGCAGCCCAGTGGGTGGTGCCCCGGGAGGTGTATCCCGAAGAGACACCTGAGCTTGGGGCTGTTATGCATGCCATGACAACCAAGAAAATAATAAAAGCTGATGTGGGATACAAAGGGACCCAACTGAAAGCTTTGCTAATACTCGAAGGAGGACAGAAGGTTGTCTTCAAACCCAAGAGGTAAATATTTCCTTCAGTTAATAACTGATTTATGTATATGTTTTATCTCCATGATATTGCATTAATGTTTAAGTTACAAACTTACATGTAAATGGAAAGGCTATCCTGTTGCTTGTGAGACAGATGGTATAGAGCCTGCTCTATAGTAACGTTAGGTTGCTGTGCCAGCTGTCTCTCAGGCTGTATAGCTTTGATGCTCGAAACAGCCTGTTGTTGGGTTAAAAGAATAATCCCTGTGTTCAGTCCTGGGGCAATGTTGGTTAAACCTGATGTTTCTAAGCAGTATCTTTCTGATTCTGGAAGTGGAGGTTCTGTCAGTGTGGAGACAAGTCTTGCCTATTCTTTCTGCATAGGGGTCATGTCAAACTACCATGAGAGAATGCAGTTCAAGAACAGGGAAGGACTGAAAGTTTACACTGGTCCTAAAAGTAGATCTAGATGTCTGGTATAGCTGCCTGTAGACTGTAAAAATGGCGTGGTAGGTCAGAGTGAAAGCTCCTCAATTTCCTGTCTGCTGATAGTGAATACTGGAGGTGCAATGTAAGAATGGGTGGGTAGTGATACTTCCTTGGTATGGCCTCTGTTTACATTGATCTGCAGGGAAATTTGACATGATTGAACATTTATGGAGAGTCTTGTGCACATCTGTCAGGCTTTTTGAACTGTTTGCCTTCCAGGAAAAGGAGAAGAAACTGATGTGAAAAAGGCAGGTGCGTGTTATGGGATCGCACTGCAAATATAAAGTGTTGTCATCATGGAATGGGTACATTTCCCTCCAAAGCATATTGGGTTGAGCAAGCACAAAGTTTTTCTTTTATGTTAATAAATAATTAGAGAATGAAGAAAAAAATCCGTCCTCCACTTCTTGAATTCACAGTCCTGTTGGTCAACTACTGGTCTGGCTGGAGCTTCACTATGGGGCTAGGCAGCATTTAAACAGTATGAACCTTTCACTCAGAAGTCTTGGTGGTATGACAGGCAGCTCATCCAATAAATACAGTAACAGGGCATGACATTTCTATAGTGCTTTCTGTATAAGTGAGTGCTGTAAAGCATTTCACCAGGCATTAAATTACATTCCCATAATGGAATGTCTGTGCAGACAAACTCAGTGACTATGCTCCATCAGGGACATGTGCAGCTGGGAATGTTTATAGGAGTGCTAGACAGTTTATAGGAGTGCTAGGCAATATGGCGCTAGCCGTACTGGTAGACCTGTGTTCTATTTGTGACTGCCAAATAGCTAGGTTTGTAGGTAGAGTCTTGTTCTGTCATTGCAAGATAGTCTGTTTAACTAGCTTTTGACCTGAAAGGTATACAAAGTTAGTACTAAAAACCATTTCGAGAAAACTTACTGGTTGTGGAAGAATGAGTTCTCTTGTTGCCTTTTCTCTAGAAAGGACTGGATGCCTACTATGCATGGAAGCAAGAATTTGGTTGTGTTTTACCAATAACTTTTAGCTCCACAGCTTTCAAAATGTGACCATGTTTTCAAAAGCCTGCTGTAAGTACATGCAAAAGACCAGACTTCGAGGACATGTTCTGAGGGTTAGCTGTCTCATTTCAAAATTCCTTGAAATCCAGATGAAGTTACTAATGATTTAATAGTTTCTACCATCACATGCCAGTGGTGTATATGAAATAATACGCTTGTTTGGTGTAAGTTCCAGTTTGGCAGGATTCAGTCAGATCTTCCTCCCAAAAATCTCCATGCCATCCTGCACTGGTTAATTCTCTTTTGAGCTGCCTTGCAGAGAAGGTAAAGCATTTGCTCAGAACGATGAAATGGACTGTTGTCTTGCCCCAGATATTCTCTGGGAAGGGTTAAAACATCACTGTGGCTTCTCTTACACTTATTGCTACTGCTTGAACCTCAAGTCTATTGGAAATAGTCCAGTTTACACAATTTGATATGTTAATGTAAATGAAAAAATAAGTAATCTAATCTGGGTTTACTTTATTTGAAAATGCATTGAATTTCACCCATTTGTTTGGTATTGATTGTGGTATTTTAGGATCACCTGAAAGCATGCTGCTTAAGCAGTATCTACACCTGACTCATGTAATGAATCTTGGAATTTGTGTTTGCCTTGACCACTTAAGTAACATTTATTAAAGGAAAAAAAAAGGGGAGGGGGAGGAGAAGGGAGAGAATCCCACCACTTCACCAAAATAATACTGTTGTTGTTGTAATGAGTGTCTAATTTCTGTTTCTTGCTGTTCATTATGTCTTTTCTGTATTAGATTGGGGGTCTTTTTAACATCCAGTATTGTTCTCAGGTTCACGCTTGCTGATCTCCTAGCTATTGAAGACTGCATTTGGCATTTCTTCCACAATATCATATTGTATTTTCATGTTAATCTGCAATCCATTCTAACCCCAAATCATTTGTGGAATTGCTGCTTTCCTGTTCTGTACCTGGGTCTGTGCTTTCTTCTTAGATGTGATTTGGCATATGGTTGAATTAAAACCCATTCGTTTGAATGGGCACTGCTTCCTAAGCTCTTGAGACCACTGTAGATTACTGACCATTTTCCCCCTTATTTACTACTTCAACAGTCTATATGCTTTTTAATCTCATTAATATTTTTCCGTCACCCATTTGCAATCATTTTGAAAGCGACTCAGAGTCTGTTTAACATAGCACTGTGTTGTAACTCTGAACAGCAAAATTGATGGAAATCTCGCATGAATCACTTTGATTTATTTTGATTACAGATATGCCAGGGATTATGTAGTGGAAGGAGAACCATACGCTGGCTATGACAGACACAATGCAGAAGTGGCAGCTTTTCACTTGGACAGGTATGTAATTATTGGGTTACCTGCTTTTATGGTTTCTGGTAGATGCTTTGTCAGAGATGGGGGAAAGAGGGGTTCCTTAGAGAACACAGCTCAGATGTGAGCTACTTCTAACCTGTCAATGTGCCACAATGAAGCCAAAAATAAAAATTCATTTCAAACATCTCTGCAAGATTTTAAAGATCAATTTTTTCACAAAATCTTAGAAAGGAGAATGAGCACTGAAACTTCTGATACATAATATTATATGGAAGAAAAAGCTTAGCCAAATCCTGTGGAGGAGTCTGAAATGCTGAATGTATCTGCTAAGTTAACACCCTATACACTATAAAGTTAAGTCTGATATCTAGACTAACTATTTAGTCTAGACTAAATATGAGTCAGTGCCTTCTAGAAGAGAACCAGTTATTCATATATTGAATTTGGGGGTGCCCAGATGGCTTTGTGGACCTGAGCTAGATGTGCAATTACAAGAAGAAAAACAGTTACAGGATGCACAAAGAGTGGGACAGAAAATACCAAACACTGAATATCAATAAGTACGATATACTGTTAGAGGTGCAGTTTCACCTAGAATAAATGAGCACAGTCTTAATCTCCTCATTATAAAAGGACTTTGTTGGCACTTGGAAGAGGATTTAATTATCTTCACACATGTGAGAAATTCTTAGGTGGAGAGACTTAAAATCCTGGGAAAAAAGAATAAGGAGGGACAAGTACAACGAAAAATAGAATGGTTGAACTTAAACTGAAATTTCTCAGTTCATAAATTAGAGACTTATGACTGACTGAATTCATAGGTGGTAAAAAATAAGTTTATTAGTCCTTATTCATCTGTGGAACTTATTCCATAGACAATGGAAATTAGTAATTGTAGGAAGGTTTGGTGATAACTAGTTGTGCAATACCCATTGCTGCTGTTGCAATCTTGAGATGGTGGGTCAAAATCAGGGTATTTCAGGACCAAGAAGAGATGATGTGGTCAAATGTGTGTTGCTTATTTGTGCTTTCAAGAAACATACAGAATTTAGTTTCCCTGAAAAAGCAGTGATACAACATTGTAAAACAACAATTCAAAGCCTCTTTCCAGTATCCAGACCCCTCTTTCTTCGCTCTTTCTCCCTGTTTATTTGGTTGTGGTTTTGTGCTTGTTCCTCTGGCCTTTCTCCTCTTTGTGGATGTGCACCTCTATACTCTTAAAGACTACCTAGCAGAAGCTACCTGCCCACATAACTTTAGCACGTACCTTTGTTTTTCATGGTGACAGTTATGTTGTTTCAAGAAGGATCTGAATCATATTGCTTGCTTACCCTTAATGGGGAGTCTGTATTACCCCAGATAGTGGCCTTTCAGCTATGGGTATGGAAAACAGGGACAGGTTTTTCAGATTTAAGCTGTGTTTGTATACTTGGAACACTTGAGTTTTCTTAAGCTGTACATTACTCTCTGTATTGGCTATGAATTCTGTCTTCATGCATACATGATTTGTTCAGGCAGACATGTTGTGTTTCCCTTTCTTAGAGGCATTTTATACTTATGGAAGGGGACTTATTCATTGAATATCTGAAAACAGAAATACTGTGCAGCTGTTAAAGTGACTCTCCCAGTATCTCTGTGGAATGTAGATTGTCCCTTTTTCAGAAGAGAGAGTCCCTTTTCAGCCTCTGAATAGCAAAGACTACCAAAGGCACTACCAAAAGTAAATTAAGAAAGTTGGGACTGACATTGTACTGTTGCTTGTACTCTTTCTTTAAGCACTTTTAAAATTCCATTACAAGTCCCCAAGTCATTTGTGGTCACAGAGCAAAGGCCATGGCAGACATAAGAGTGGAACCTGGATCTTGTAAACCAGACTTTCTGATTATTCTTACCACCTCCTTTTTTTTTTCCAGACACTTCTCAGGCATTCAGCTTTTTTCTACCATTCTCTCTTCCCTTCTCCTTCTCATGCCAAACAAAATAACTCCTTGATTGTTTACTTTCAAGTATAATTGAATTGGGCTTAAACATAACATTTTAATAGAGAATAATCCCCACAAATTGTAAATGATTTTTCCAGGTGGCCTAAAGGCCATATGGTTACTGCTTTAGCCTGTACACAGGACAGATGATGGATATTTCTGGTATGAGGTCTGACTTCTGAGAGTTGGAGCATGGCACATCCTGTGTTGCTCTGCTGCAAATGTAATAAAGGAGTGTCACTGATGGCCTCTAAAGCAAGTTTAACATCCAGGCACTTAAGAAAAATGAGTTGCCTTATTTTGCCTTGAAGAAGAGGTTGCTGCAGGGCTCCAACTTTATTCTTTGTTCTCAGTTATCTCAATTTTCAGATGATGGCACAGAGGCTATGGTTTTGTTTTAATTTAGGACTGCTGCCTATGTTGCAAATTCTCATGTCACGTTTATTCATTCCAAATCAGAATTCTGGGTTTCCGACGAGCTCCACTGGTGGTTGGCAGGTTTGTGAATTTACGTACAGAGATCAAGCCAGTAGCCACAGAGCAGCTTCTGGGTACCTTCATGACTGTGGGTAAGTGGATTCCATGAAATGTGCCAGCCAGTAAAAAAACCCCAACGTGTTTAATGGGGAAAGTGAGCCATAGGAATCTGACACAGTTGTAGAACAATTAACTATGGTACAGAAAGCTGATGAGTCTCTTTCTATGCTGAGAGAGATCATAACACTTGTATAATCCCATTTGGCAGGAAGGAGGACTTAATTTTCTCCAAGTAACTTTTCCTGTGTAACTTTATGTTCCCTCATGCTGCTGTTACAGATGTGATTTGTTTTATGTAAGAATTTTCTCTCTGCTATCAGAGGTGGTTAGAAAAGTTTGTGATTGGACCTGGAAGGAAGAAAAATGAATTGTATTTAATGTGAGCACAGTGGTGATTTGAGATAATTTATAGAGCTGATGTGTTGGTTGGTATTAGATGTTGTTTCTGCCACATCAGAGTGTGCTGAGCATTCATAACTAAATGTGTCAGAACTGCCGTATGTTGTTTACAGTAATAAGGCTGTGAAGGGCACTTAATGGGAATTATTAATGTGAACTCCTACCAGGTGGGCATTAAGCACCAAGAAATTACTTAGGCTGCAGTCTTAATTCCTTCAGGCTTTCATAAAATATCCAGTTATTACTGTCTTTGGCTTTTTTCCTAACAAGGAGACTCTAGAGACGCTTGTTCAGAGCAATATAGTGCAGGCATCATAGGCCATAACAAATTAAAAAGTGCAGGGTTTCATTGTGCCCCTCCTTGTCAGAAGGCACTCATGAAACTTTGACAGAACTGCATTCCTGTAAGAATGACAGCTTGCTTGTGTTTCCCCATCCAAGTCAGCTCAAGTAACTGAGATGGGTACCAGGTCTCAGGGCTGCAAATCCATTTGAGTTCTGCTGAGTGTTGTTTCACTTACTTCCTTTTTGCCAACTTCTTCAAGGAAGTGGGAAATCTGACACATGAAGTATGAAATTAAAAAAAAAACCACCACATGCTAAGGTTGCAAAGTCAAGGTTCTAAGGATTAGGGAGGGATCACAAAAACCTGTTTATAGTACAGTGTTGTACTAACTCTTGAGTGTGATAGAAACAGTAGAAAATGGTTACTCTCTCCTTTAAATATTGATGTTTAATGTTGCTTTGAATGAATAGATAACTGTTTATTTCGCTTCTCCTTCTCAGAGGTAGGAAACATGAGGTCAACTGCAGTGAAATCCTATTGCAGGGAAGGCTCTGCTGCAATATGCACCTGAATTTCAGTTGGCATCCTTTGGATTAAGCTCTGCTCTTTCAATATCTCTTTTTTTGTTTGTTTGCTTAAGGTAATAACACTTGCTTCTATGGAAAGTGCTACTATTGTCGGGAAACAGAACCAGCTTGTGCAGATGGTGACATCATGGAGGGGTCAGTGACCCTGTGGCTTCCAGATGTCTGGCCTCTTCAGAAACATCGGCACCCATGGGGCAGGACTTACCGTGAAGGCAAACTTGCCAGGTATGAGAACGTGAAAGGGTTATTCTTTATGCATGATAATTTGTACTAGAACTACCAATGCAATACAGTGGCTAATTAAGGAGCAAGTGTTCTCAAAACCTAGAGTTTTGCCAACAGCTTTCTTGGTAAGACAGAGACGTCTAGAAGTCTATGAGGGGATTTAAATTAAACTGAGCAAGAAAGAAATCTCAATTGTTTTCCGTGATACTAAGTACTATCCTTTTCCTACTTCTTCACTGGAACAGAGCACCACTATGCAGTCAATCCAAGCTCTGAAACTCTTGATTTTGGGCAAACCAAGACTCCTCTTTTGCCACTAGACCTTCTTTTGACACTATGCTCTTTGTGGCCCATTAAAATATGGTAGCATTTTGCTGTTTTCTGCCAGACCTGATTTCATGGTCCTTGTAGTTTAAGAGTTGTGGAGCTAGCTTAGCTAGAGTAGGTAGGCAACAGAGAGTTCTTTGCTTTGAATACTTTGGTGTACTTGATGACTATGCTCAGCATCTAAAGAAATGCTTTTAGGGAAAGGCAAACATGGGATCTAGCAATTTTGTACAATAGATGTAACATGCCTGAGTAGTTGTGTTGGAGATGTTTTTTCATGACCAGAGCTAAGGTTTTGAACTTTGTAAATTTTTCCAAGTCCTTGACAAGACGCTAGAAAGAGATTTTTATTCCTTGATATAAAATACCCATTGATTTCCAATGACATGATTGTTCTGAGAAAGAATCTCATCCAAATGCTTAATTGAATTGTTTTAGAGTATTAAATATACCATTTGAATTTTAAGCAGCAGATGTTATCTCCTTTCCAACAGGTCTAAATCAGCTGTATATGGAAAATGGTAAATCACAGTAATGAATGGATTTAATTTCTTGGAGGTGTTTCTTTTCTGAAAGACATTTTTATCATAAACTGCCTGCCTACACAGGAGTTTACCCTGATAGCTACACTGATTTGCTATTTATTGTATTTTAAACTTACTTGTTCTTCCTTCGTTCAGCTGGGATTGCATGGTTCTGTTGTTTTGCACCTTGTCATGTTGTGCTTTTCGCTTTGAGAGCATCAGGAGAATTAAATGTTCTAGATGTCGTGCATTCCTTTTGCTCTGTCTGGTGATTATGGAGAAAGAACTCTGTAGGAATTTTTTTCCTGATCTAGCTGCTTCTACTCTGTCCTGAGTTGACCTTTTGAACATAATTCATATAGTCATATTAGTGTACATAATTTTCAATGGAGTGTAATAGATAAAATCCCTGACCTTCAAAGTCCTATGATAATACAATAGAAATGATCAGAAATAAATGTTGGAGAAAGGTCTGTCTTGAACGACTGAATAGAAAATGAGAAGAGAGACCATAATGTATCTGAAAAATTGTTGCAGGGAGATTAAGTACTGATCTGAAGTAAAACAAGGGAAAGGGAAACACTTGAGGGAGACAGAAACATAGCATAAAAGAAATGTATCCAGTACAAAGAGGATTATGTTCTCAGACTTTTTGCCTTGTGGATTTGTGCTGTAAGTTGAATGTGGTTTGCACCTTGATGCAAAAGAAAGAAAGGAACTAGAGACAGAAACTTGTGGAGCATATGTGATGTGTTGAAAAAAAACATTGAGAAGACAAACTTTTGTCCACTCTGATTTGAATAACTGAAGGAAAGATGGGATATTGGGAGCTTAGGCTCCAGACCTCTAGAAGATGAGGTGGGGTATATTGCAGTTCTAGTAGTTAAATTCTTACCTTCTCCCTGCTTTTATGTGCCTCTGCAATTCTGAGCATGTCAACAAGTCTCTCCAGCTTGTGTTTCCTCTTTTCTAAGTCACAGATGGTTTAAGGCATTTCCAACTTAACTGCTATTTTGTGAAGGATTGTTTCAGTCCTTTCAGCTTTGAAAACTAAGGAATAACATGAGAAAATTTCAAATCCTAGCCCTGGAGAACTGAGACATGGCATCCATGTTATGAGAATGAAACTACATTCCTAGGTTACATGTAGAAGGAGAGAAGAGGGAAGCTTGAAATCTTGCCAGTGAGATACTGTAGATGGAAAGTAGGGAAGAAAGTGACAACTGATGAGCTAGAATGAACACATAGGAGGTGGTTGTTAGTAACCAAGATGAGCTTATTTGTATTTGAAAGAAAAAATGAAATGGACTGCTGGAAAGCAAGACTCATGGAAGCAGATCAGGCCAATAGAATCAGACGCAGGATTTGAAGTCCTTAGAAGTTAAGGGAGACAAGTCATGACAGTAATGTTGCTGTGAGGCAGCCCAACCACTGCTGAATTGATGAAGAAAACTCCAAGCTTTTTTTGTGTAGGAAGAATATGTGTAGCCTTGCACTGAAACTATAGCTCACTCCATATGCTAGAGTTTTAATAACGGATTTACTCTTCTATTAAACCACTTCTGTCTAGTTCTTTCTTCTTTATATAGCCTTAACTGCACTCATATGTGAATAAAGGGGCAGCTATAAATACCATTGCTGTGCAATGATGGAGTATTCTCAGAAGGTTTGGTTTGTTTTCTCTTCATGGCCCACAGGTGGGAGTATGATGAAAGCTATTGTGATGCTGTGAAGAAGACTTCACCATATGACTCGGGCCCTCGTCTCCTTGATATCATTGACACTGCTATCTTTGACTATTTGATTGGGAATGCTGACAGGCATCACTATGAGAGTTTCCAGGATGATGAAGGAGCCAGTATGCTCATCCTCTTGGATAATGCCAAAAGGTGAGGGCCAAGGAAATCATGGTGGCCAGGCACTGGTGAGCATAAGGGCAAACATTTATCTGCTCTGTATCTCTCTGTTTTCTTCCACAATTTTTTTCATTAATACTGTTTGTGCTAAATATCCAAAGCTTTCCTTTGTATCAGAAATTACTCATCAGATAGTAGAGTCCATCAAAGGCTGTGTTGCTTGCTCTGTGCTCTAGATATTATGACTGCTTTTGGCACAGTCTTACTCAAACAACAGAAACTCCCAGGTTAGCACAGTATGACCTTTTTTCCCCAAGCCACTTTCAAAAGTTTGCTTGTGTCTCTTGTCATATTCCCAGAAAAGCCCCTCTCTCTTATGCTTTTAATTAATGCAAGATTAAAGACTTATGGTTTATTATTCAACAGTGACTATTAGTAAGTTCCAGAGTAAAAGTAGATCTTTCAAAATGTGTTTCTGAATAAATTGGAATTCCCTGCTTTCTGGACTCTGGCTTTAAAAGGTTAAATGTGTAAATTGAAGATAGAACTGATGAGAAGTCCTTCTTGAGGCCTAACTTTGCTATGTGTATGTGTTTAAATGTGAGTTCTGTCTTTGCTATATTTTTTATAAGTGGCTGGTATAGTATAATTTAAAAATCCTATTGGAGATACAACCTTGTTTAAATCATAATTTGCTTAATTTACCTTTAAAAACAGAGATAACATTTTACTTTTTCTTATGATTTAGTCCAGAGACTCCCATGTTTTTTTAATTCTGATGGGCACTACCATTTGCAGTGGCAGTGAGTTTCTGCTTCTGTGGATTGACCAGCTTCTGATGGTTAGCTCTGGCAGTACCTGTGCTGTGCTCTGCAGTGGCTTTGCGTACTGCTTGTATGAAGCGTACACAGCAATTGAGACCTCTGGTCTAGACAGATCCTTGGAAGGCTTAGAGTTACCATTTCTTTCTCCGTTTGCCTTTTGTGTAGTAGATCGCTTCCTTCTTTTTTTTTTAATTTGTCTTCAGTGGCTGACTTGCATATTTTGTCTTTATGCATCAGCCTGTTCAGTCACACTCCTTTGGTTGTGTCAGCAGAATGTTTTCTACCTTGGGACTGTTGAATTATTGCTGCTTTCAGACTGCTTTAGTTGAATTTGGAAAAATGACCTTTCTATAATGCCCTGGCAGTGTACTGGGAGGAAGTTATGTATTAGTCACTGGAAGTGAATATGGTAGTTGAAGGTCATGTCCTTTCAGTATGGTACATGCTTGTAACTTTTCCGGTGGGGCTTTGCAGGCCCAGGAATAAATTGTTTTCTTGAAAGCTTAAGTAAAATTCTTTCAGCTTGTTTGAGATAAGGGATAGGGGCACAGGTTTTTCATGGAATCACGGAAGATCTCAAGTTGGAAGAGACCTATAACAATCATCTAGTCGCAGCTCCCTATAACTAAATCATATGACTAAGCATTGTCCAGATGTTCTTGGTGCTACAGGGAGCTTATTCCAGTTTTAAAGCTCCTAATAACAGAATTATTTGAGCTGAGTAATGCCAGGCTCCTAGAGTGAGCTATCTTTATTGAGGACAAAGTTCTTTGTTGAAAATGGTATTACAAGGAGATTGAAACTATTAAAAAAAGAAGAAAGCATTTCTTAGATGAAGTTTAAAATACTATGAAATCCAGTTGGCAGGCCTCCCTTGGAAAGTATGACTGTGAAATATTAAAGTTGATTACCTTGTTAGTTGAACCGTTGATCTGAGCTTGGCCATCTAAACCAGCACGTGTCTGCTGTTTCATTCATTTCCTGTTTAGCTGTGTCAAACGCGCAACGCTTCTGCTTTCTATGTTCAGAATACCAATTATTCCTTTCCCTTGTTTCACGTGCTCAATTTCAAAACTCCTCTGAAGTTTGTTTCTAAGGTGCCTTGGTCTGATAAAGAAGTAGGTACGCTAGTGTTTCCCTGGTACATTAGCTGACACTGTTGAGAGTTATACCTGTTTATACCTGGTCATAGCCTGTTTATATTTCAATTTAAATTATTTGATCTGTTGGAGCATGGAATTGTCTAGTATTGATTTTTATTATTTTTTTTAAATTCCTTACCAATCTCTTGATGTTGAGAACAGCGTTAGGAGTTCAACTGGTTCACTTGATTTTAATTTTGCTTTTCAGCTTTGGAAATCCTGCCCTGGATGAAAGAAGCATCTTGGCTCCTCTTTATCAGTGCTGCATGTAAGTGAAATGCAAGGATGCTGCTCACGTTATTTATGCAGTTGCTGTCCTTAGGTTTGCAATGTAATTAAGTTTGAAGCCTTCTGGCAACTTGAAAATGTTTGCTTTACTATATTTGTTTGATGTATTGTCACTGCTCAAGAAGCTGAGAAATACATTTTCATTAGGGTAGTAAATCAGATGGTAGACTGTAGGAAGTAGTCTTGCCTCCAGGTCACTGGTTCAAATCTGTCTTTAGTCAGGATGACAGGTACTTTGCATCTGCAGCTGTCTCCATCCAGATCCTGTCGAATAAAAGTTCACATCACTGTTTGAGTGCTCCCTGACAGAAGCTAACAACTGAACATGTCTGGCAATTTAACTACCTTCATTGCCAAATGTTCTTTCTAAACAAGATTGCAGCACTGCTCAGGGTGCGCCTTTCAATGTGACGTTTGTAGGTTTTTTGCAGGATTTTGTTTCTGCTTTGGCCCTCTGAGCTGTGGTTTTATTTTTAGCAGCTGTAACTTGTTGATTTCTGTTTCCTCTGCCCACTCTCTCACCAGCCCGTTGCTACTTCTCATTAATGAATAGATGATCAGGCGGCTGGAGCATGTCTCCTATGAAGACAGGCTAAGAAAGTTGGGCTTGTTCAGTCTGGAGAAGAAAAGGTTCGGGGCAGGGGGGAGACCTTATAGCAGCCTTTAAATACCTAAAGGGGGCCTGGAGAGATGCTTTTTACAAGGGCATGTAGTAACAGGACAAGAGGCAATGGCTTTAAACTGGAAGAAGTTTAGATTTAGGTTGGTATATTACAAAGAAATTCTTTACTGTGAGGGTAGTGAGGCACTGGAACAGGTTGCCAGAAAATCTGTGAATGCCCCATCCCTGGAGGTGTTCAAGGCCAGGTTGGACAGGGCTTAGAGCAACTTCTGAGCAACCTGCTCTAATGGAAGTTGTCCCTGCCTGTGGCAGGGAGTTTGGAACTATATAATCTCTCAGGTCCCTTCCAACCCAAACCATTCTATTAAAAGTTCCAGGAAGAAAAATATTGACCTATCTGTTTTCTGCTTCTGCTACTTCAAGATAACATTAACTCCGTTAAGCCTTCCAAATTAAGCATTTAGTTGAGTTCCTTGGGCCTGTCCTTGGAAGGTTCTGTCTTCTGAATTCCTCAGGACCTGTGAAACCTGGGAATTCTGCAGATAGCCTGAGCTCTCACTCATTGCTTGCACTAAGCAAAGCTTTATGCATGCTGCAGTACATCTGGCCTATGTTCTGCAAGACTCTTTTAGAATCTATACAGAGAACAGTTAAACTAAATTATTTTCAAATTATTTAGTTTTCCTACAGTAATTTTAGGTGCTTATGTGATTTCCCACTTTATGAGGATCTTTTGGAATCTTTCTCATCTAGGTTCTTCCAAATGCAACCAGAAAAGGAGTTTATCTATGTAATACATAAATTCAGTTTCCTGCTTTTCAGATATCCTTTCTTTCTGATACCAGGCAAAATGCCATATTAAAATTAAGATGCATAATTGTTTTAACTATCAGTTTATTACAGCACATGGTTATATTGCTGGTTTCTGTAGAGTCCATTAATAGCCAAGAATTTAGAACAATGGTGCTAAACCACAAAAATTTGAGAGAGAATCCTAAGAAACTTCACAGAGCAACTCAGTTTACGTGTGCTGATACGAGCAAGTTCAATGGCCAGTGGAGCGGAAAGATCACTGCTGTGTTCACTTTCTTGGAGGTTCAGTCAACTGACTTTTGTTGTTCATGATTAATTGCTGTTCAGTGATACTCTTCCTGAGGTGACTTGAGTTTTGTGTTTAATTTAGCAGCCAGACTGTTAATTTTCTTTCCTTTTCAAACTGTGTCTGGGAAGCCTCAGGACTTAAGAAGTTCCTTGCTAGCAGCTACAAGTGGGTTTATATGACATAAGAATGAACTCAAATTAGTTTGTTTCCTCTTCACCTTCAGTTTTCAAGTTCCAATTAGATCCTGCATATAATGCAGTTATACTTGGACCCTCCCATCCAAAACCATTTTGTTAGTGAGGCTCCGGTGTTGGTGTGACAGGCTTCTTAAAGAGGTTGGCTTTGGAATTGCTGACGGGGCTTCATCTGACAGTGGTATGATGACGTGTTCGTTTCTGTCTTTTGCAGCATCCGGGTTTCTACCTGGAACAGACTTAATTACCTGAAGAATGGAGCACTGAAGTCTGCCTTAAAAACTGCTATGTCGCATGACCCCATCTCACCAGTGCTTTCTGACCCACATCTGGATGCCCTAGACCAGCGGCTTCTCAGCATTCTGGCTACAGTGAAGCAGTGCACAGATCAGTTTGGGCCAGATGTTGTGCTGGTGGAAGACAGGATGACTCTATCTCATTTGTAATTGTAGTGGAACACAGATGAAACTCCTTTTTTACAAACAAACAGAAAAGTGATAGAAAAACAGCACAATCAGTTCAGAAAGGCTGCGGCCAAGATGGACTGAAATGAACAGGAAAGCTTCCTAGCCAGAGAAACAGAGGTGACACTGGCTTTTACCTTGGGCTGACAGCAGTGAGAGGTGGGGAGTTGGAGCCTTGGATAGCTCAGTACTTGTAATGGCATCTTGGTCATTGTGGTGTGTGTCCATTGCCGGCAGTGGGCATTGCACTGGCTAAAAGGGGCACTTGGTGTTGGTGGAAGTGTGTGGAATACAGACACTAATTTGTAGACCGAATCTAGAGGGAACAAATGGAGATGAACAGTACAATCCTGTGCCCTTCTCTTCGCCACGTATACTCTTGCGAGTTTTGGTCTGATTCAGGGTTGTACATAATCAGCTGTGAGCTGGTTAGGCATTTTACTGCTTCTTTAGAGAAAGAGGAAGTGGTGAATAAATTATTAGACTGAAGAGTTGTGCCACCCCCCCCCCCCCATCGGGTGTGGGATGTTCTTCTGAATGCCATTAGGGGTGGGAGAGGGGACCTCTGCTGCTCAATTGTCTTTTCCGTGATAAAAGGCTGAGAAAGGGGTTTGCCTCATGTGATAATGCTTCAGTGTTTTTGCTGAAGTCCTATCAAAGATTTATGCACAGGATTGGAGATATGGGGGAGGACAGGGTGGCTATACAGCACTTGGTAATTAAGGGGTTACAGTATGTTTTCATGTGTCCTATCACTGTTTTCCATTTTTATGGAATCTGGCAAGGTCTGGGTAGAGAAAATATCATTGCAAGTCCTGTGCCCATATTAACCAAATTTTCATTATATTGTAGCAAAGAAGGAGGACAGATTCTGTCCTTGGAAGCAGGTTCTATTTAGTGAAGTCATGCTGCTTTTACTGTAGGCCCTATTTAATGTGGGGAGTTTATGTGTGTTGTACTGGGGAAAGAGAGGTGGATTGCTAAACTTCCCCAGTAGCCAAAAGCCATGGGCAGGGCCCTGAAGAGTGGAGAGAACCATGAGCCGTGGTCTTCATATGGAGAGAGCTTCCTCCTGCTTGATGTTATAACCACAGCTCAGCTTTTCAGTCTCACCGTTTAGCTGGTCTGGCTTGTGGCTAAGCTCTGAAGCTGTGAGCACTTCCAAAAAGTTTTCTTGCCTTCCTGCAACCCCTGCTGCAATGTTCTGACTGGGTAGTCATCCTGGGGTCCTCACTCCTAATGACTCTGCCATAGCTAGGGAGAGAGCTAGTGTAATTTGGCTTTCAGGGCAGGCCTGTAGCTCTCATCTAGTGCTAGTCCTGTCATCTTTCAGCACTGTGTCAGCTTGCACTGTAGATAAGCTTGTGGGTGCAAAACCTGTCACACGTGGTAGGTCTGAATCTGTCTCCCCATAAGGGAATCAGCTTTATCATTATGTTTCCAAATTTAACAGCTTTGCATCAGTTTTCAGTTTAGACAGTGTGGTCCTTAGAAGTAAGGAAAGAGCTCACTTCCCAAAGTGATTATGTATTATTGGACTTGGGAGCAAGAGCAGCAAAATGTCAGTTTAAGAATTTTTCCTTGATTTGCCTGTCAAAACCTTTCTAACTCTGGAGTAGTTTGGGGGGCAGATAAAGAGCTGTTTCTGTTCTTGCACCTGATCAAAGAGGTATAAGTGAAACTGTTTTTTAAATGCAGTTCTATTTTGTTGGAGTCTTTTTGTCATTGCATGAGCAGAATATCTTGAAAGTAGAATACAATTGTTAAACTGAATTTTATGTTCTTCTAGAACTGTTCTGGACTTGGCCATATCGCACACCCACCTGAGAGCCAGGATGGGATCTGGAGTTATTTATTGGTGTTACCAGTCAGGACTGTAATGCACAGACAGCTTTTAGGACACTGGTGTTAAGCTAGTGCCTGTTTATTGTTGTACTTAATAACATAACATGTGCTTTGAAAGCCATGGTCCTTCAGTGAGGACCCAGTAGTGTGGATTGTGCCTTGCAGGTTTCCTTAGGGCAGAAGCGAACATGCCTAGCTGATGGTGAGTGTGGGCAGGAGCTGTGCAGAGATTGCCCTGGGCCCTCGCTGGCTGAGCTGGCCTGTCACTTGGCTGCCCATTAGATTTTAGTGGTTGAGTGAGACATTTGTGGGAAGGACTGTGGGCAGCAGTGAGGTGGTTAGTGAATGCTTTTATTCTGAAGCAGAATAGGTTCATACTGAGGCATTTTGGCATAAACTCTTTCCCAGGAAATTTAAGTTGATTTACATAAAGGGTAGATGGTGAAGCACATGGTAATGTCTTGTAGCATTATTAAAAGTATGTTCTTCTCTTTGAGCTTAATCATGAGCACTTAATATTTTGGAAAAAAACCTACCAAAATTTGATTTTCTATGTGATCACTCTTGATCATTTACATTTGATTTAATAATGGATTAAAAAAAAAAAAAGTCTTTCTATCTTTATGAACTTAGTGTTCAGGACTTACGTATTGTTTCTTCACAGGGCTCTAAGCTGAAGCTATTACTGTTAGATGGAACCTGGGGATAAGTTTATCCCCAGTATGAATGTCAAAGATTTAAAGCAGTGTGTTGGTTTACTTGAACAAAGGGCGTGAAGTCCGGCATCATCAGTAGGAGGAAGCAAAAAAATGTTGCTTTTTTTTCTTCTTTTCTTTTTTTTTTTTTTTTTTTTTTTGTCATATTGATGCTTCTGGCCCCTGTAAACACCACTGGAGAATGGTGTTCTGCAGCAGGAAAGAAGAATAAATTCCTGTCTTACCCAGAATCAGGAAGATCTGATTCTAACCTTGTGATAATCTTTGGTGTTTTGGCAGTGATTTGTTTGAATATGGAACCCTGAGAAATAAGAAGCAGCATCCACACGCGAACAGGATCTGCTTGAATCTCTGAAAAAGTGTCATTCGTGAGGCAGGTGCTATGCTCTGTTGATGAGGTTTTCATGACACCTTCTAATTCTTGTTCACTGTGCACACTGTCATCCACTGGCTCCAGATGTTACAAAATGATTGTGTTGCGGATATTAGTAATATAGGAGCGCTTGAAGCACAGAAATCAAGAACTAATTAAAAAGAGAGCATCATCAGCCATCTGCTATTTATCTCCTCCTTCCGAAGTCAGCAGTCAGGCTGGAGGAGACACGGAAGTCTGCTTCTCTTCCAGCAGCTAATGAACTGGAGTGTGTCATGCCAAACAAACTTCAACTGAAAAATACTAATTTATTAAGAAGGTAATTTATTTGCTGTGGCAGCTGGAGCAAGATGCTCAAAACAGACACCCCTCTTGGAGCTGTCAGAGGATTGCCCCTGGGAGCAGCTGCAGAAATGGAGGTTGCTAATAAGAAAACAGAATGCAATCATGACTTTCTACTTGTATCCCCCAGGGTCAGATTCCACATAAAGCGACATTGTGTGAATAAAGATTTTAATAAAGCAACATTGATGGATTGTTTAAGTCTCTCTCTTTCTCTCGATCCGACATGTATTGGGCTGACTGTTCAGAGTGTTTTGCTACTGCTGTTTCAGTTATTCCTTCACTAATAGTTATCAGTGGTGTTTATTCCAGTCATGTATATCCAGGAATGCGGTCAAATGTCCAGGTTGTTTGCAAGAGCCTTGCTGGTAAGGAAAGATGTGTTTAGAAAGATGTATTCTGTTCTGTGTACACAGAACACACCTAGCTTTAAATGGCCTTCTTTTCAAAAGACAGCTTTTGAAAGTGCATCCTGTGGCCAGTCATCTGCCAGGCACCTAGGTTGATCTCTTGGTTGTGTTCCAATAGACTTGCTTTCTTTTGTGAAGCAAGAGATGTATGTAGAGTTGGCAGGTGCCCATGGCTAGCTTTTCAAAGCTTTTTGTAAGATGGGGCAAGTAAACAGGCATCAAAATCTGTTTCCACAGAGTGCCGGGGTTTAGCCTGGCTGTATTGGAGCTTGTTTTCCTAATAACCCCCTGCAGTGAGTTCTTCAGAGGTAAGAGGTGACGCTCACATTTCTGAATGTCTGACATCTGGAAGGCAAAGAAGCCACCGAGAGCTGCTCTGTACTTCCGAGGGCTGCGTGAGCTGCTGCCCGTCCCTGCGGACAGGACGTGCCAAAACCGCCAAAGCACTGTGCCGCTCCTGGAAAGGCAGGGACAGTCTGACCTGGCCTGTAGCATCAGCGTCATGTTGTGAAACAACCAAAGGCACCCGCTGTTTTTTTAAACCAGGCTTTCTCAGCTGAAACTTTAAACTTCCGCATTGCTGAGTTTTCTAAGAATTGTTTGGAGGTTCTGGGGATTTTGGGGGGTGGATGTGCTAGGGTTGTTATTTTTGTCTCCTAGCCTTGTGTGGTGACAATAATTTTTCATATCCTCCATCTCTATCTTTGAGGTGCCAATCTGCTCAGGAGCAGGACAGGATTCTTGCTTGTGTATTAGCAGTTCAACAATTTGCAGAATTACAGATGCTTTTGAGTTTTGAAAGGCTGAAATAGCTGGTTTGGAGAGCTGTTCTTGCAACGCTTTGTTGTACTGCTTCTATGTAATTTTGGAGTGGTTGACTTTAGTAACAGGGTGAGAATTCATGTAACTGAAAGATTTTAATGTGTTTCTGATTACATAATGAAAATGATTTTACAGAAAAATGAACAGAAACAACTTTGAGCCAATGGGAGAATCAAAGGGGTTTGAAAATCAGCACTTTCCCTGCATTTCTTTCAAATTCTTTCCCTCCAAATTTTTATTGTTTCTAAATATTAGAAATTAAAACAAGATCTTAGTTAATACACCCCATGTGTTGCACTGGTACTCTGTTTTTATCTTGTGGAGTCTCAGTATTTTTAAGAGACTGGAGACGGGTCTTCAAGGGGAGAACTAAAGGTAGGAGGGCAAGGGATTCCCCTTATACAATTTATTCCAGATCTTATTTTTTAGTGATCTAATTCATAGCTGTGTAATACTACGCTCTGCAGAGAGACTTTTCTTCTCCTCCTGCCTTCTTTCAGAGTTCCATCTATGGATGTGCAGAAGGAATTGCTGTATGGAAAGTTGAAAACCCTAAAAGCATTAAACCTAAAACCATAAAAAGGATGGAAGCATGGCGTTTCCCCATGCAGGGGATACAGCCTGTAGTATAAAATCCTGGATTGCAGGGTTCCTTCTGAGTATTTTCCTTGTCCTTAATTGCATTAAGGGTGCTAAATAAGGCAGGCATAATCACATTTTTATGGTGCTGGTTTTTCTCTGGTTTAAGAGGATCCCTGCGCTGTAAGGCCTGACTTGACCTGAGATCATGGATTTTTAATGAGGTGATTTCTGCTCACCAAGGACTCCTTTGGAATAACCAGCCACGAGGTGAAAAGCTCTGCATCCAGGTATCATTAAGGTTCCTTCTAACCCAAGCCATTCTATGATACTGTGATCATCTCTGGGGCCATGCAGAGCCCTGCAGTACCTCTTCCTGCAAGACTGTTAGCTGAAGGTTAGCAAATACTCTAGTGAATGTTCAGCACAGGAAAGAAAAATAAAGGGGGGGGTAGGGGACAGGGGGAGAAGAGAGAATCCCAACAAGCTCTCTAGGGCAGTACCTTCTGTGCCTCCTATCCCCATCCTTCCCAAGTCAGATATGGGCAAGTTCTCTTCAGTGTAGTGCACTAGGATCTCTTCCAGTCTCCTGCCGCTTCCTTTCCAATCTAATGGGATGACTTCCTGAGGTAATGCTTCAATTCAAATGCTTTAGCTAGTTTTCGGAAAGGCTGGTAGTTTAATTTGTTATGGCTATAGTGAGTTTGATTTTTAATTGATTTTTTAATGTGCATATTTTTAGTTATGTTTGTTATTGCAACTGCTGCTAAGGTTTTAGCCTCACTATTTTTGAAGCTGGAGGGGGACAATAATGTTAATACCGGCGTCTTTAACGTCGATGTGTAATATTTATAGACACCTGTAGATGGTGATATGCTCCACTCCATGACTTGGAAGTGCTGGATACCACTGGCTCCCCATCCACCTGAACAAGAGAATGGTCAGGCTGGATCAGTTGCACTTGGTATCCTTCGTAGTTTTATTTTTTTGACCCTTGAAATTCTCTCTCATCTCCAAAGCATCTTGGCCTCATCTCGGATAGCATAAGTTGTGGGTGGACTTGTCCTGATGCTCATTGTACAGGTGTTAGTCTCTTACAGTATGCCAGTGGTGGGTACAGCTTAGGGTAAGATCCAAGTTTTGTGGAGCTTATCCACTTTAAACTCCCTACCCCCAGCTGAGTTTGTGTGCATACCTGTTTCCAAAAGCCAGCCTTTGCCTGGGATCCTAGAATGTCCTGCCAAGGCACAGGCAGCCAGCCCTAATGACTGTGCGTACTCCAGGAGAGGGTTTACAGCTTCCACTGGAGAAAATGATTTGTGATGGTGAGCTTAGTGGTGGTAATGAGTTGTACCTCAGTTCTCATACACGATTTCTGTCCTGATCTGAATTCTACCTTTTCCCAGCAGTTGGAGTGGACGCCACCATACCTTGTCTTAGAATTTAGGTATACTGGTGGATGAAGATGCATCGACGTAGGAGTAAACAGCAGCATTTCTTGGTGTTAAGGAAGGACGTGCATCCAGTGTCACACAGCAAACCTGCCCCAGAGCCAGCAACAAAACCGTTTGTCTTGGAGCTTTGATCTAGTCACGGAACTGAACTCACAGCACAGAAGGCAGCAAACCCACCCCAGACACAGTGGTGCAGCTCCCTGTGTTGCTGCTGTGGCTCATCCACTGCCTCCTGCTCCCGTGTTCATGGCTGTAATTCCTGTGTCCTTTGGAAAGGACGCTGATGAACAACTGCTGATGCCTTTTGCATTTGTGGCAGCAAAACTTCAGCTGAGCCCCTGACCTGAAAGAAAACCCACATTATTTGCCCCCCCAGGCATTTGCTGCTGGTGCCGCGGTGCGGAGGCCAGAGGAGGGCTGCGGTGGTGCAGTTCTGTACAGGCTGGCAGTGGTGTCAGGAGCTTCCTTAGGCACCTCTCCAGCCCGGCTGGAAGAGAAGCCTCCCGCCTGGGCTTGACAGGGCCCGGGAAGCAGACGGGAATACAGACCCGAGGGGTGCCTGGCGCCTTCTCTGAGGAGCAGGGCTGGGTTTTGCAGTGTAGCGCAGGCAGGCTCCGTGCCAAGCCGGGGCAGCCTCCATTGACGGGCCATGCCCGGGCCCATGTGCGGCGGCGGTGACACCACCCGGTCGATTTTCTCCAGCGACTCCAATTGCAGGCGGCCAGGAAGTGAGCTCACGGCTCCGGCTGGAGGGAGGCAGGGAGCCTGCAGACACCCAGCCGAGCCGGGACAGGGCTGTTGGCAGCCTGCTGGGGGCCCCGACCCACCGCCATGGGCCAGGGCAGGCTCCCGGCTCTGCTGGGGCTGGCCTGCTGCCTGCTGCTGCTGCGGGGCTCGGGGGGCCTGGGCAGCCGAGGGACGGCGCGGTGGCCGTGGGAAGAGGAACAGGGCCCCATGGCAGAGGGGGAACCGTGGAGCGGGGCAAGGTACGAAGCCGTCAAGAAGCATTTGGGAGCTGTGGGTGCTCTCTCCAAGCAGTATTGGCGGTACCTGACATGCAAAGTGTGGCAGGAGGGCTGTGAAGAGGAGGAGAAGGAGGAAGAAATGTCCAATCCCAGCCCAGGTAAGCACCTTCCTCATTTCTCCCTCTCCCATGCCCCAGAAACAGCAAGGTCCATCACCTTGCTTCCCGCAGCTCCTGTGGACACTGCCTTTCCCAAGGGTCACTCACTTCCCTGGCATCCCCTTCCTCCCTCAGCACGCCCTGGGTTGCCACAAACACGTCGTGCTTTCCCCTCCTGTGTCTCACTGTGCCCACCCGAGCCGGCTGCTGCCCGCTTATTCCCACAGCTGGGCTGCTGGTGGGCAGTGTCTCAGTCCCCGCACCCAGGAGGAGGGCTGCCATTGACCGGGCTCAGCCGAGCACCACACCAAACGCAGAAATGACACTTGCTGGAACACCTCTGCTCAGACTGCTGCCCTTTCCAGGCTGGAGCCTGCCGCTGGTGGGACAGGATTACCTGGAGATCCTCTCTGCCTGGTACTGCAGCTTCAGCGAGTGCTGCCAGACAGGAGACTGCAGGGTAGTCAACAATATCACAGGTAAGTGCTGTGCTGGATTTGGGAGAGCCCAAGCAGTGCTTGTCTCTGCTGCCTCTCCATCATCTCCTGTTGATTGTTTGTGGGTTTTCTTTAAAAATAAACAAAAAACAACAGTGTATTTTGTCAAGAGCTGTGAGGTGAGTAAAGGGCATTTCTGAGCAGGGGCTGAGCTGGTGGGAGGCTGATGGGTTGAGGTAAATCCATTATTCATTTGTGATTCTGAGAGTGTAAAAGAGTTTGTTCCTTACTGTACAGCATTATCTTCTCCAGTTTGCCATTAGCCCTGCCTTCATCTGGTAGCTTTCAGGCATGCACTGTGGGATCCAAACTGGCCCAGCATCCAGCCCCAGGTCAGGAAGGTGCACAGACACCTGCGTGTAAAGCCTGCACTGGTGTCATTGCATTTTGCTGGTCCTTAGACTCCTGGTATCCATAACCTCTGCTGGGAGCTCATGAGGGCCTTTGGATTCAAGTGCTCTCTGCAACTGTCAGGTACCTCCTCTGCTTCCTGAGGGAAAAAAGGAGTCAGTGGAATATCTGCATCTTTTTGTGGTCAGTGGCTGATGCAGGGAGGGTACCGGCAGCCTGCCTCATTGACCCTGGGGGTATAACACCACTTCAGCCTCCTCTCAGGCAGCCCCACCAACAGGGCTGGGTGGGCCTCATGCCCTGACACATTTTCTCCTCTTATTCCCACCTGCAGCAGCAGCTGGGCTTGCAATTTCAGGCTGAGCTTTTGCTCTCTCTTTCCTGCAGGGCTAGCAGCAGACCTCAATGGGCAGCTCCATGGGCAACACTTGGCCAAGGAAGTGGTCATCCAGGCAGTGCAAGGGTTCCTGCAGACCCCACAGCCAGAGAAGGCTCTGGTCCTCTCCTTCCATGGTTGGTCTGGCACAGGCAAGAACTTTGTGGCTCGGATGGTGGCCAGTCACCTGTACCGGGATGGGCTGAAGAGTGAGTGTGTCAGGCTGTTCATCTCGCTCTTCCACTTCCCCCATCACATGTATGTGGATTCATACAAGGTGAGAACCAACAACACTGTGCTACTGTGGGATGGCCCAGTGTACTGGGTCTGGCTGGGATGGAGTTAATTTTCTTCACAGCAACCCATAATGGAGCTGTGGTTTGGATTTATGAGTGAAACAGTGTTGATAACAC
>JBCJKH010016123.1:0-14688 GCA_039877255.1 Loriculus beryllinus
CATCCCTGGCAGTGTTCAAGGCCAGGTTGGACAAAGCCTTGGGTGGCATGGTTTAGTGTGAGGTGTCCCTGCCCATGGCAGGCGGTCAGGAACTTGGTGATCTTAAGGTCCTTTCCAACTCTAACTATTCTATGATTCTATGATACTAAAGTTGGTCTTGGCTCAGCATGTGTTCTGTGCTCTTGCACTTAATTTTTGAAATGCAAACCTGGCTGGAAGCATAAATAACATTTTTAAAAGCCCTGTAAAAATGAGTTTAAGAGTGTAATATACTTCACATACTTTTTAGACACTCTGTAGCGTTGTGTGAGTAGTGTTGTGTGATTTTAAGGAAATTGTTATATTCCACAAATATTCTTTCCAAATCTTGCAGAATCTAAAGATCTCATCAGATTTCCAGTGCTGCCTAGCGAATTGCTAGGAGAGACATTCTAAACTTATTCTTCTTTTTCTACAGGCTGCATTTCTGGAGACAATGACCACTTTTTGGCAATTCATCAGCGAAAGAGTGGAAAACCTATATTTATTTACCACCATGTGCAGAGTGTGGAGAAAAGTCTGGATACAGACAGTTACAAGAATTCCAAACAAAATTTCCATTCTTCTTCCCACACCAAAATAAGCAAGTTGCACCCTGCAATAATTGTTAAATCAGCCTTGCCCAGACCTGCCTACGACCCATCCCTCAACCTGTTAGCTATGACTGGTCCAGATTTGGAAGTGGAAAATCTTCCTATTCCTGCAACAAATGTGATTATTGTGGTAAGTGCCTTTTTCTGGGTTCTGCAGGTTTTTGGTGAATAAATATGCGTGTAGATAAATATTGACAGATTTTTACTGTGGGGTATCCAAAGTTCATATTCCATTGCCTGGCTGAACATCTAAATCTAAATAACAATTGCTCATCTTGAATCTCTTCACTTTGCATTCATATTGCTTCACTGTGATCAACAAGCAATCTGATGAACCAGTGCAGAATATAGCCTCTCTGTAGGTAAAGAATTTACCTTTGCTTCAAGTGCCATTAATCTTCTTGTCTTGATTGATGTTTGCACTGCTTTTGCTGGATGGGTTTTAAACTTACTCTGCGTGTGGCAGAAGAAGATGTACTTGAGAGTACAATTCTATGAGGCAGGGAGATCTTAAAAGGCTGGCTGTCATGGTTTAAGTCCAGCAAGCACCTCAACACCACCAGGCACTCACTCCCCTTTACATGGTGGGATGGGGAGGAAAATTGGAAAAAGGTAAAACCTGTGAGTTTAGTTAAGAACGGATTAATAGTTGAAATGAAGTAAAACATAACAGTGATGATGATGAAAAAGAAGAAAAGGGGTACAACAAAAAGAGGGAGAGGAATAAAATTCAAGAAACACAAGTTATGCACAATACAATTGCTCACAACCTGCTGAGCAATGCCCAGCCCATCCTGAAGTAGCCATCAGTCCATCCCAAACAACTCCCCTCAGTTTATATACTGAGCATGATGTGCTGTGGTATGCAGTTCCAATTTGGCTAGTTTGGGTCTGTCTCAGCTCCCTTCTGGCTTCTTGTGCCCCTCATCACTGGCAGAGCCTAAGAGACTGAAAAGTCCTTGATTTAGGGTAAGCATTACTTAGCAACAAGTAAACCACCGGTGTGTTATCAGCATTATACTAAATCCAAAACACTGCACTATACTGGCTATTAGGAAGAAAATAACTCTATCCCAGCCAAAGCCAGGACACTGACACAAAGGTTTCAGTCACTTCTATTTCTCCAGTAAATCCATTGTTATGCTTACATAGCTGTTTGAAAAAAAAAAGACAGTTTCTTGAAAAGGATATGTTTTTGTTGGCATAAGCCATATGCACTACTTCTGGGACATATGGACTGGGACCCTCTTCATTCAGTTAACTGTTTGTATGATCTTTCTCTTTCTCAAAAAAGTGATGGAAGTGCTCCCTTCAGCAGTGGAGAGTGTGTTGGTAGAACCATATACTGGTGCCACCATATACTGGTGCCACCCTGCTGCATCCTCATCTGTCATTAGAGCTGTCCTCTGTGGAGTGCGTATCACAGTCTGCATAAGTTCTACACAGACTCTGCTCTGCTTCACCATGGTGCATAGATAGCCCTGCTTGATTATGGAGAAGAGCATCAGGCTCATTCTTCTGTTTCCTAGAGGGAAGAACAACCATTCATATCACACACTCATTAAAGTGAACTAATAAAGATTAAACTGAAACAATGTGACTAATTAGAGTCAGCAGCTATTGCCTAATTCTGTAAATTACTCTACAGAAAATGCTAGATTAAAACAGAATGGCCTTTACAAACAAGGAAAGAAGATACAACACTAGGGTATCCTAGCACACAGAGTGTTTTAGAATCACGTACATGTTCCTCCTTTAGTACCTCTACATATCTGCCCTCATGAATGTACCACATGCAGTAGAGGCTAGTGACACAGAAAAGAATGATGAGAAAAAGGGCAGTAATTTTTAGTCTAACGTTAAAGTTTTTAACAGTTAACAAATACTGTCGGGGAGCTAGGCTCAAAAAGCTGGGCTCTGAGCTTCTTCTATTCTGCATAAACAAAACCTCCTAATTTGAGATTGGATGGCTAGCATAGTTAGTGGACTAGATTCAGTTATACATAAGTGTTTATATCAGAGCAATATAACGTCCTGACAGCTTTACTTCACTGGGGACTTGCTAACTGTACAGAATCCCAATACTGAATAGAGGAGGCGATGCCAAATAAACTGGTTATGTCTATGCCCCAAGCTAGGCTAAGCCAGCACAGCCAACTTCATAGTAAAAGTACTGGTCTCTTTTTTCCACAGCAAGTATTATTTCACCTCCTGTGAAGGTGAAACCCCTTTCTGTTAGTGCAAGGAATGATGTTGTTAGCTATGGCTTGTTACTTTAGTAGGGTTTTGCACACTTACAGAGACCCAGAGTCTTCGACTTGGAAAAATCCTGCAGAGTGTTCTGGGGCCATCCTGATTTTAGCTGACCGGCTCTGTGCCTGCATTAAAAGCTAAATGAGGCAGATTTCAATTGGGAGTCACATAAAAAAAAAAATAAATCTATTAAATCTACATTAAGTTCTCATTAAGTGACATCAGTCTGAAGCTTTGCTACTACATTTGTAGGATGGAGCTCCTGCTCTGAAGCCTTCTGTTCAAGCTGAGAACCATATGTGCTTTAAGGGGGGCATAACAGCATGAACTAATCATGACATGAAAGTTGTGTGTTGCTTGAGATCTTCAGCAATCTCTGGATGTGTTGAAGGACAGTGGTTTTGGTTTGGTTTTAATTCATCTTTTCAGAAAAAGTCTTTGGGGAAGCATATGTTTTAAAGCTGAAGTGTTGAGAGTCAGACAGCTCATTGGACTGATGTTGAAGGTGCCTTCCTCCAAAGGGCAGCTGTCCCACAGCAGGGTAGTTGCCACAGTCCAAGCACAGCCCTGCTCCTTCCAGGTCTCTGCACTTAACGCTTTGTTTCTCCCTCTTGAATGCCATCTGAAGTAGACTAATGTTAATGTAATTGCCAAGTGATTCTGTTTTGTTTTGAATGCACATATTGCTGCCTCTTTGTTTTGAATTAGCACTTGATGCTTGTTGCTGCTTTTTGATTTTTATCATATAGAGCAAGTGGCAACATTTGTTGTTTTGCCCTGGCTGACCCTTTTTGTTCCAGCCTTTAGCAATGTTGTTGGTTGCTCAACTTGAAAAGGCAATTGCTAGTGTTAATGCTTCCTGTAATCCAGTTACATGACTAGTGCGCATTGTGATTTAGTATGAAAGCCAGCAAAGGGGTTATTATTTAAAATAAATCAACGCTGTTGTGGCTCTGCAGAGGGGACAAAACTGAATTCAATCTAATTTCAGTGACTTGAGGTCCATTTTTATGATGGAGATGGAAAGGCAGGGTGAATGGATGCCTAATGTAGAACTATTACAAGGTTACATTTTGTGCTAAGGACTAGATCATCTGACAAGCAAAATGTTGTCAGTGCACAGCGGAGTACTGCGGAGCCAAGAATTCTACAGGTATTGTGTCAAAAACCAGTGTTTTGTGACTCTGTCATTACAGAAAGCATGTTAAGAAGTAATTTTACTAAACCTGGAGAAATTGTAGTGCTTGCTTGCCTAAAGGAAGAGGAGGGATTTATTTCCTGGGACTGAATTTTATACTGTTGAATGCTTTCTATCACGTTACCAAGTATCAAGTGCCTGTTGGGTTTTTGTGTGTGTATTCAGTGCACATTGTTTGTTGAGGGCAGTGAGGGCAATCCAGAGCTCTTAGTAGCATTTTGGCTGTTCTATAAATGCCTTAGTGCTTAACCATATGTTCTGTTTAGCTGTCTCCCTAAATGACATAAGACCAACTCATCTGAAAATTGCTTGGTTAACATATGGAATTACAAAAGCTTTTGTAATACTTCAGAGTTTTCTGTTTGTATGGGTTTATTTTGGTTCTCAGAAACTATACACTTATTGAACGTATTAGTGAAATGAATACATTCTTTAAATGTTTCTTTGTGTTTACTCCAAGTCTTTCCAATACTGAATGTGAGCATTACCAAGGTCAAGGCAGTATGTGGAAAGTAGAAATAGTCTGTGGATAACCACTTATGATTAAAGTTGTTGCTGTCTAACACACTTGTTAAAAACCCAAACGTACATATGTTCATACATATATATCAACAGGGCTGAACTTCAAAGCAGAAAGACTTGTGGTAAAGGTTACAGCTCAGAATAGGTCTAAAGTATCACCTCATGGAGGTGCTAAAGCATCATCCCCTGTAACTGGATATAGTTTGGTCTGTCCAAAGCCTCTCTCAAGTACACAAGCATGTTGTACTAAGATTGGACAAAACTCCACAGATGCTTTTTTCACTTGTATCCTGTGAAGTGTTTCATAAATGTATCCTGTGAAGTGTTTCAGAAATGTATATATTTCTCAGTATATCAAGATTTTCCCTTTCACACCTTACTATTGCTATATACCTTATATATGTGAAGCCACGGCAGAACTGCTTTTACAGTTATGTCAAATTCATCACACAAGTGCTGCTATATTCTCTTATCTAACTTTACTCATACTACATACTCAGAGAAGGTGCCTCTTTCACTTGCTTATTGATGTGAACTTATATGTTTATTCCTCCACCACTTTCCCGTTTCCTGGTTCATCAGGTTTAATTACTAATGTCAAGGCCCAGGAGTCATCTACCTTATTTATTCTTATATTTTATTTCATTATTCCCACCACTTATTTTTCTGCTGGAAACAACCATTTTTGTAGATCTTTGTACGTTTTCTGAAGCCATGGCTTCCACATGGAATATCATCTCTAGGTTCTTCTAGTAACACATAGGATGTCCTACTCTCTTCTCCTTCATGTATCCACACAAGACTTTTGATGCTTCTTTTTAAACATCAGCTAAACAAAGGGAACCAGACTACAAAATATCTTTTCTTCTGAACATTGAATTTGCCTCTGCTGACTGGCTTTGCTGGAATGCCATAAGAAGAACTGTATGAGGAGAACTTTATAAAAAGCTGGGGACATCTAATCCTTCCAATCATTTTCAGTCCTCTGAGGCAAAGCACCTACCTATCTGCATGTGATCTTTCTGTGTACCAGAACGTAAATGGCCTTCTGAGAATTCCAGGGAGAGAAGATGCTCTGATAAGGTTTTTTACTATTAATCTGTTCCACCTTTCCCCATCCATCCGCTCCACTAACTGATTGTTTTTTCATAATCTCTTACTGATGTTGTATACCTTGCCCGGTAAAAGATGAAGTCTCTTCCTGTTTCCAGTTCTCTTTCTTAGGAACTCTTCTCTTTCAAACACTGTGGCAGGCTTTACTGGCACAGCATATACCCAGTTGACTGGCCCAATAAGGCCATAGTGAACAATCAGTGAAGTTCCATTTAAATGTTTCTATCTCAGTCAAAAAATCATTCTTCTTTTGGGAGGGAGAGAAGGGAAGAGGAATGGATAAGGCTGGGGATGTCCTTAAAACAGAACAGGCAGGGATTCTGAAGGAAGTGGTTTGTTATTGCTTGTGTTTTGTCTACCTTCCACCATGTGTTGTGTGTTATGTAATACTACAGTTATTTTGGAAGCTATTCAAAATGGTAATTTTATCTTCTTACTGCACCCTGTACAGTAGTGTCCTAATTTTCACTGGTATAGATGTTGATGTACTTAAATGTAGTTCTATCTATAGCTATATGTAGTTATACTATATTATAATAATAGAAATGGCTAAGTAGCTGCTTTCTGAATACTGCATGAACCTGGGTTCTCAGCCTTGAGTCTGTCAGATTCCAATTCCAAAGGCCATTTACTTTGTGGTGCACAGAAAGACCATGCGCAGCTTGGTGCTGTGACTTTGACCTCTGTATCCTACTCCTCCCATTCACCCTGAGCTCACTCCCTTTTGTAAGTCTTGTGAAGAGGTGGTTAAAATACTTTTGAAAGTATATTAAGCACAAAATGGTGTGAGAATAAGGCAGAAAATGAGTGAGGAGAACAAGTAGTCCACATGGTAGCAAGTCAACCAGTGCTGGGGCAAACAGCTGAAGTAAGTCTATGAAGTGTAACAAAAAGTCAGATGTCACTTTTTGTCACTTAACATCTGTTATTGCCAGCCTGAGAGAGGGGTTGGCACTGGGTCAGACAGAGGAGGCATAAATAAAAAACCATGTCAATGCAGTGACTTTTCAAAGGAGACTTCTGAGAAATAAGATCTCAAACTCCAATAAGGTATCAACTGCATCCCTCTTCATTTCTGGGTCTGATGCTTGGAACTACAGAGGACAAATACCATGTTGATAGTGAAATTTTAAGACCTTATTATAATTAAAGTGCTGAATTGCTAACAAGCTCTAAATGTTAGTCACACATTACAACTGTGGGCAGTATCAGTCAGTACCCTTAGTGTGATTGTTATAATCACTGTTGTCCCTTTACATCATGACCCTGAACATCAGGTCTTCACGGTATTTGGCTTCTAGACTCAAGTCCACCTTCTAATAAGGGATTGATACCGTTATCCTAGTCCTATCTGAAGTAATTATATTAGACATAACATATCTGCAGCGAGCCTTGCGAGCAAACCTAGTAGCCTGCAGCTCTGTCATTCTGGATTTTGTTTGCACAAAATAAATCTAGAGTCTGCATTAGTTGGCCTCGTTTGCTTTCTGCTTCTTTTTGTGCGCTTCAGTGGGGATAATTGCATGCTGCACCCTTATCATGGTATTGTGTTTGCTGTCAGTCTTCGTGGAAAACAGGAAAGATTGCATTAGGCTGTAACATGCACTAAAACCTCCTTAAGGCACTTTTTTTGTCATCTGACTTTCAAGATGCGGGAAGAATGTTAGTGGGATATTCTGCAAACCAGTGTTTTAATTGATTAGTCTACTGCTGGCAACTTTGGGGTTATTTTCTGTAACATCCAGTGGGATCCTAAACTTGCAAAAAAGCTACCCGTATCTTTCACAAACTGCCCAGATCCATTTTGGTCACAAAGATTTCCCGCATTTATTTTTTCTTATTAGTGGAGAGAAGATAATTCCCTAAGTCATTTAGTTTTCTTCATAAACTGCAGTTTAAATTAAAACTGGATTTCAGGAGCAGGTATATGTTCTTAAGCTAAAGTCTGGTGTTTCAGTGACAGCATTGTGCAATTCATCTGTAAGAAGGTGTCAGCTGTTCCATACTTCTTTCAGCTGTATATTCCTATATACAAGTAGGTACTTGTGTGTAGCAGAACAGAATCTGTTTTTTCATTCTTCAAATTGTTTGGCTTGGTCCAGAGTACCACTTATCTCATACTCACAGATGAAATTATTTGTTTGACCCAAAACACATAATTTCAGACAACTTTTGGAGAAATTTTGAAGAAGTGTTTATCTTGAGCTGATCCAGTACAAATTCCTTGTATGTGTTTTGATTTGGTCTCCAAAATGGAAAAACAAACAAACAAACCACCCTGCTGTCTCCTTTTTACTCACATGGTGCAATTTATTCCTATGATTTAAACATATTTCTCTACTATTTCTTTGCTATGCTGTGCTGAATTCCAGGAGAAAAGATGCAGAGATTTAGACAACAGTGGATTTTCCATCCCTGCACTTTTTTGTTTCAGCATTTAGCTTTGGAGATAGCCTTGCACTCCTTACCGGGTAGAACTGCACTGACTCCGTTGTCCCAAACAGTACAGACAGGTTGGTTTGAGAGATTGCCATACTTCTATCAATATTCTGTTTCCCTTTTACAAGCAAACTGAAACCTATTAGTGCTTGAAATTGACTAAGGAAAGGGAAAATTTCCTGGTATGCAGAGTTCCAGGTGCCATCACTGGAGTAACACATGCTTGATATCCAAAATGATAAATGAACAAAATGACCCTGGGTTATGAGACCCAGCAATAAACAAATTAGTGACTACTTCCAATAATAGATCTATGCATTGTGTTGATATTGTTCAAGGATTAAAGACTGAACAAGCACTTTTTCTTCTTCCTTTTTAATTCTTTTAGCACTCTGGAAGAGCTGTCTTTGTGAAAAACCCAAGTGCCCTACAGTAACATTTAAAAGGCAGATAAAGGGCACTCAGATAAAAAGCCAGCGAGACAGCATGTGTTTCCTTATCAGTCAGTGTTTTGTTGGATCTGGCAGTTCAGCCTCTGGAATAGTCTTTTTGGTTCTTCACTTCTGACATTGTTGTTAGGAAAAGTGACAGCTTCTATGAAGTTCCTCAGTAGATGGTTCATAATGTGTTCTTGTATGTAACCCCTTAAATATGAAGCCTTATAATTTTTTTTTTTGAAAAAGAAAAAAACCTGATATCATTGATACATCAATATGTCATATTTTTAAAACCAAGTGACCTTTTGAATTAGACAAACATTATTTGTGAGCAGGAGATGATCTTTTGAGCACACTTGTAAAAATGCTTCCTAGATCAATGCATTTTGGCATCTCTTTTGCAAAAAATAAATATTGGATTCTGAAATGAAATGTGCAGGTTGAGAGCATATCGAAGTTTGAAAGTGATCACATAAGGTGTCAACTAAATGATGTTTTTACAGTCATCTTGGTATTGAAATGGTTCATGGAAAAGAGAATAACCCAGAAAGGTAAGCAGAGAGTTACAAAGTCTTTGTGCTGTTGCTAAAAGCATTTAAGTAATGTTTTGCTGTCCGTGCTTTGAAGGTCAGTCATAACTGAGGTTTGTAATGGAGCTAATTCATATTTGGCTCTGCACCACAATAAACTGGTGGAAAATGCTTTCAATGTACAGTGCTCTGAAACAAATGTACGGTAGAAGCATCATGAAAAGCGTAGGTGTGGGGGATTACAGCAGGACTGCTAATATAATAGCATTGAATACTGTAGGAAAGTGGTTATAGAATCACAGAATGGTTTGGGTTGGAATGGACCAACCAAGGGTTGGAAGGTTGGATCATCTAGTTCCAACCCCCCTTCTGTGGGCAGGGACACTGTTCACTAGACCGGGCTGTCCAAAGCCTGGACCAGCCTGGCCTTGAACACTGTCAGGAGTGGGGCAGCCACAGTTTCTCTGGGCAACCTGTGCCAGTGTCTCACCACCCTCCTAATGATGAATATATATCCTTATGTCTAATCTAAATGTGCCTTCTTCCAGTTTAAAGCCATCCTTCTTGTTTTATGCCTGGATGCCCTTGTAAAATGTCTTTCCCCAGATTTCTTGTAGGCTCCCTTTACGTACTGGAAGGGAGGCTGCTCTAAGGTCTCCCTGGAGCCTTCTCTTCTCCAGGCTGAATAACTCCAACTGTCTCAGCTTGTCTTCATGTTGACTGCATATGTTAAATTTATGTTTATTTAAACATGAAGCAGATTTACATTTCAGTCTTTATTAGCTGTTGGAGAATAACAGTGTAATGTCTGTATTGTACAGATTTGGCTGAGGATACGCATTCTCCTTAGGAATGGTCATCGTGTAATAAACTGTAACAGAAATCTATGACAATATTGATAAAGATTTTTATATTTACAATATGCTAAAGTAAATTTTGCTTGATTTGCAAAATATTATGAATAGAATTTAATTTCATTTTTTTCCCATTTTCCTGATTATTTTTTTTTTTAATTAGAAGTTATCTTTTTACTGGTAACAATTGTACTAGTAATCTTGTTTTCTTTCTGAAAACACACTGAAAGAAATAAAGATCACTTCTGTTACAGTCCTGTGGTGTTCTGGCAACACAGCTTTCTGCTCTCTTTAGCAAACTTGTTGCTGGTATGCTTTCTTCGTGCAACATATAATGTATTGTCTAATTAAGAACACGGCTCTGGAGGCTAACCTTTACAAATAGACATGATATTTCAATTTCATGTAATGAAAATTACTTTGTGTTAACAGTTTAATTTCAGGTACTGTACCATGTAGTTCTATAGTAATGCAGTTCTATAGTCAGAGCTGACATGTCATTGAAACAAAAGTTTTCAGTTGGTAGAAGAATGACCTTTAATACTGCACTCTTAGAGCCTTTGCATTTTTTAGGCAAAGTAAAGCTGAAACAGTATTGAAATTATATTCCTTGTTTTAAGATGATAAAAAAAAAACCTATGAAGCAGACGTTTTCCCCAAAACCTCTCTCATTGACTTTCTCTGACATGATTCTACAGGATGCTGTTCCTTTGCCTAATTTGCCACAGTAAAAGTGTATACAAGCAGTAGAAATTAACTTGAAAATTAAAAATACTCATTTTCTTCCATTCTTTTCTGTTTAAACTATAGGTACACTAATTAAAGACTTCTCTACTTCATCTATTGCCTGCTATGGTATAAACTTTTCTTTAAGAGTTTCTAAGTTGACTCTGGTAGAAATACTCTATAAAAGGCTGACTGGGGCAGGAGGAGGGAAGGGCATTGTTAGCTGTGGAACACCTCTCTGGCATGCTGCATACACACTTTTGTGATTGGAACAAGAGGCTGTTGACTGGAGTTGGGAGAACAAGGAAACAAGACCACCCAGATAATAAAATACCAAGAGAGCCATTGAATTTTGATCAAGAAAATAATAAAAAAAAACCCCACAGCCACTGACCCCTTTAGAAATAGGTAATAGAGCAATAATTAAATAGATGGGTAATTTGAAATCCATATGCTAAATCAAAAATTTGATTGTAGCTTTAATTTTTCAATATGCTTCTTACAAATATGCCTGAAAGTGGATATAACCTTTAATGAAATAACTGTAATGTGAGGGTTTCAGTAATGAATGAATTATAAAACCATATGGATGCATTAAGTAGAATAATAAATGTACCATCTATACACAGAAGTAGGACATCCATAAATCATTTATGATGTCACTTCTCATCAGTTCTTGGCTCTGAGTCCTAATTGAAAGCCAGGGTAGCTGGATATTAGAAAAACTAGATTTGTTAGTCAGATAACAGACAACTTTCATTAAAGCATTAATTAATTTTAGAAGGCTGAGGGCCTGATACATTAAAAATACTTGCAGAACAGTGCTACGTTAGTCATGCTTTTTTCTATTTTAATTACTGTCTTCCTCTAGTCAATGAAAGTTATTCGTGTTCTACTTATAACTTTCTCAACAAGCATGATGGGATACTATTGTGCTTACAGAATTAATTATTGTCATGCCCAAACAATTCCAAATGCTTCAAATGGCTGCATGGTACAGTAACAAAAGTAAGATGGCTATTCTTACAGTTACTGTAGAGTGTTCTTGTTTCCTCTTTCAAAGGCGGAGATTTAGCGGACCTGTGTTGGGCAGTTTGTGCTATGCACAGTCCTTTATGCCAGTAGAGGCAAGAGAACACTGGTGAAAATACCTTCTTCCTTTTTTTTTTTTTTTTTTTTGCACTTTTCTTGTATTTAAGCATACTAATTTAAACTCTTTTTATCACCTTCAATAGCTTCCTTCTTGGAATCTAATCTCATTGAGTAGATGACCAAAATAAACATTGTGTATCACTCTTCTAAACTCAGAGCACAACATGCATTCTGAAATTAATGTGAGACTTAAGCTACAAGGTTACTCTTCCAAAGAGGTACATATCTATGCCAAAATGATCAGAGTTTTTTAGTAAAATACTTCAGGAAAATTTTTAACGAATAACTGGATTTACAGTATTTGTTCTAAAAATATAAATTATAAATCTGACAATAATATTCAGTATGAATAGCACATTTTTATGGTGGTGATCAATATGCTTAGAAAAGGTAGAGATAGGCAGCTTAGGTGCTGAGTAAGATGTTTTTATAATTAATTCTCCATTATTCAAAGTGGGGGACTAAACGATATTGTAGATTATGAAATAAAAAACCAAACCATGCTGACAGTGCAGTGTAACAATATAACATAGTAAGGTCATGATATATGTGTATTGGGCACAGATTTAGCTCACACCTATCTGGGCTTGCTAGCCAAAGCCTAGCATCTCTAACAAAAAGTCCCTTGGAGTCCCAGTGCCAGCAAATGTGTTCCAGAACATGAGGAGCATCAATATCAATTCTGAGTTATGGTATCCTGACTCTGAGCTACTATTGCTTGAGGGCAGCTTTGATGGCTCCACATTCATGTGCTATTAAACTCAGATCCAAGGGCAAACTGAGCACTGACTGTGTTCCAGCAACAAAGGTACGTATTTCTAGGCCAGACTCAGATATTCCCAACTGTCCTACCCAGTCAAACCCTTTCTTTTATTCTCATGTAATTGATC
Source organism: Loriculus beryllinus (assembly GCA_039877255.1). Classification (NCBI taxonomy): domain Eukaryota; kingdom Metazoa; phylum Chordata; class Aves; order Psittaciformes; family Psittacidae; genus Loriculus; species Loriculus beryllinus. The sequence goes on from JBCJKH010016123.1 coordinate 12,747, forward strand.
CTTCTTTTGTAATGCTACGAGTTTGTTTGGCTTGCCAGCCAGGTGTGCTCAATGCTTGGCAGTGCTTTCTCTTGGCCCACATCAAATTCACTTTCGGTTTCTACCATTATCTTTCAGTGGACTGTAAAACTGGTTTAGCTTTACAGCTGTAGGCTTTCCTAGGGGCTAGACAAAATTTCCTTGTATGCCCTGTTTGACTTTTGGGCTGCAGACTGACCAGTCCTCATCTGTTTGGAGCACAGACATATGAATTCTTTTCATTAAAGGCAGGAGATTTTAAACAAAGAATCCAGTGTTTTTGGCATGCTGCGTATTCATCTCTTTTGATCAATCACTGAAGAAATTAAATACTTCAGAAAAACAGATCTGCTACTTGAAAGGACTGTTCAGTCATTGTGGCCTCATTAATGTCTTGTGTGTTGCCAGTCCCAGTGAGCCCAGCCTTTGCCAAACACAGTTGTATAAGTTTGGCAAAGGCTTCTAGCTTTCCTTTGCCTTAATGTTGTTATAACCCTCTCCATCCATTGCTCTATTGCTATTGATCTTTGCTCTCTTGGCCGTGTAACTACTATCCTAGTTTCTCCAGTTGTAATAGAAAGGCATTGACTATAATCTTTGGCTCCAATGCATAGTAATTTATTTTCTTGGCTTCTCTACTACTCCACATATAAGCTACATCTTTGCTCTCTTAAATCTTATTCTGCCTGGAGGTTGGCTGACTGTGCCTCTATCTTTGGCTTACTTTTTCTTCTCCTTGTCCTTAATTGTGGACTTCTTTCAAAATTACATTGAGGCTGATGCAATGCAAAAATACCTTCACTTAGATATCACATCAGCTGCCAACTAGCTCGCTAACAGCTTGTTAGTTGTGGAGTGGATCACTCATTCTTTGTAACAGTTGAGCTGTACAGGAAGCTGATCAAGAACCACTGAAATGAAGTTTTCTGAGTCAAAAACTCAAGGCAGAGATAGCTCAAAAGCTAAGTTCCTTTTTAAAGAATTTTGAGGTAAATTGTTGAGGTTAAAAAAAAGTTTAACTGGGGTAAAATGGAACTATTTAGATCCTTTAATTGTGAGGTAAGGAGGAAATGAGAGCCATCCATCACAGAATGGCCAAGATCTCACAGCTCAAGGCATAGACCTAGAATGTATGCTTGGGTTCCAGTGCCACCTTTGCCACATCCTGGTAGGAGCCAAGAGTGTCGGGGAGAGAATAGCTAAATCATCCAAGTCAGGTTACTTGGTGTCTTTTTTTACATTTTAGGATAGACCAGAGACAGGATCATGCAGCGGTTGTTTTCAGTGCACTTGAGATTGGTTTTGCTTTTGTTATGTTCCAGAAGTTGCAGAAGGCCAAGTCACTTTTAGACACTAAAATGCTTTGCTTTTCTTTCCGGATCAATTTTTATGTAGTTACTTGGACTGAGTGGAATCTGTGGTGTTGGTGGAAAAAGATTTGTCTGGAAGTCTAGTCATTCAATTAATCATGTGGCATGTGGAGGACAAAGCAAGAATTCTTACAGATCAGGGACTTGAGCTGAGGTCTCCTATAGCCGGTATAAAGCTCTAACCACAGATCTGTTGCTTATTCGGAAGTAATTTGATCGTCTTCAGGTCTTCAGCAGGTTGCCTGTTAGTGACATGATCAGCAATATATTATTTCTCGGCAGTATAATGCTCATAATTTTGAGAAGAAATTCTGGGGACAGGAGCTGGAGAAAGAAGCTATTAGATGTTCTTATGCTAACAGCTTGTGCAAAATCAGATGGCAGTGTATTGAGTCTCAACAAAGATTATCCTGATAAGGTTATACTGAGTTCCTCATATAATGTAGGTAGCAGGGAATTTCTGCATCCTCGCTAGAGAAAATAGTTGAAGGAAACACTATGAAGTAAAAATGCAAAGTACTTCTGTACAAGGAGATAAGGCCACATGCAATACA
>JBCJKH010016125.1:0-11903 GCA_039877255.1 Loriculus beryllinus
ATGACGTGCTGTGGTATGGAATACCTCTTTGGTCAGTTTGGGTCAGGTGTCCTGTCCCTGCTTCCTCCTGGCCTCCCATCCTCCCTGGCAGAGCATGAGGCTCACAGAGTGTTTGGTCAGTCTAAACATTTCAGCAATAACTAAAAACATTGCTGTTATCAGTTCTGTTCCCAAGCTGAAACTTGAAAAAGTCAAAAAACACAGTGCTTGCACCAGCTACTAAGAAGGAGAAAAAATGACTGCTACTGCTGAACCCAGGACAGGTTTAAATGCCAATAAAAGCCAGAGATTAAAGTGCACTTACAGCCATTAAAGAATCCTCAAATAGTGTGGTACCTCATACTGAATGGAACAGATCTCAACCGTAAAAACATAACCCTGAGATGAAGAGAAAAATGACCTTGTATTTTATATAATAGCCTGACCATGCAGAATATGGTAAGATTTAGAATTTCTCCATCAGTTCACTCTCTTCCTACTCCTGAACATCTTGTCTCCTTGTACTGGGTCTAGTTGAGAATCTGCTTCCTAGCAACCTATATGCTGCTGTGGTTAGGATTTGTGGCTGAAACAGTCACAATAGCACACCGATGTCTTGATTATTTTTGAACAGTGCTTGCACAGCTTTCCCATATCCTGCCAGTTACAACAAATCTTTTGTAGCACAATTGCCCTATAGATGTTTCTCCTAGTTAAGCACAATGAACCTAATCCACTACCAATCTAAATAACTGCCTCTCTAACTAAGTCAGTTCTGCACAGATCCAAACCAGCTAGCATCTCAGCACAGGAATCAAATATTTGAAGACTTCTTTCATTTTATTACATAGCTGTAAATAATTTTCTTGAAAAGCCAGATTTCCATGAAAATCATAGTATCAGAAATTAAATTGCCACTATGCTTTCCTGTTATAGCAGAGTACACTTCTATTTTCAGAGTATTAATCAGAGACACTAGATTATACTCACTAGAGGAGCATCATAGGGGAAAAAAATAGTAAAAAAGGCAACACATATATTTACATCAAATTATTAGACATATTAATTACAAATATATGGTCTGTATGTAGAATTAAAAGTCTGAATACACTACTTAAAAAAGGTATTTCGTAAAAGGGTTGTCAACAGGAAAACCACATATTAATTAAGAAGGGAAGTTCAAGATCCTGAAGACATCTGCTCTTACCCAAATGTTCACTTAAGTACAAATCAAAAGATAAAATAATGATTGCAGTGTTTACAAGAACACTAACAAGAAAAAAGATTTATGGATGTAGAGTGAGAAAACTATTTTGCTGACACTCATTAGGACAATTTAAAAAATATCTCCAAGAAGGACTTAATTTAATTAAAAAGTAAATAAACCCAACATGTTTTCTTTGATTATTAATGAAAATACATCAACTGTCATAAAGTATCAGTGATTTAACCACAGTCCCTTTCTTTCTAGTAATGAATGTACAAATCCTAAAGCAAAGCAATGCATGGCAAAGGAAAAATATGTAAATCAAATGAGTGCAACTGAACAGTAATGTGACTCTCTCTTGACTGTTCTATCACAATACTGGTTATTTTATTTTATTTATTTTATTTTATTTTATTTTATTTTATTATTTTATTTTATTTTATTTTATTTTAATTTTATTTTATTAATAGCATCTTTCTGCTGAGTTCCTTATTTGAGAGCAGGTGGAGTATGTATAGAAACAGCACTACTCCACTGACTCTGCAAGTTTACCCTTTCTGTATGCAATAAACTCACATTTGAAAATAATTGCTTCTCTCCTTCATACCGGTTGAAATCAGTGACCTTGGCAGTGGATGGAAGTCATAGTTGGTTTATCTAGCTTTTCTTGCTGGCTGGACACATATCACAAAATGCTCAGCTGTTCCCAATGCCATGGACCCTCACAGGCGAAAAGCATTGCTAACAACATGAACAGGCAGGTTTATAGCAGCTTCAAATATCTCTATGAACAACTCTCAAAAACCCCAACCAAATTAGAAGCCAGTTTAGGTACCTCAGATACTTTTGACTCATTCTGTTTCTTTTATTAAAAAAATCTAGCTGTGAATGTCTAGAGATATTTCTGCCTAAGTGAACACTTGCTTAAATCATCCCTGTAAATCTTGTACATATCAGACAAACAACATAAATTTCGTTGACAGATTCAATGTACATTTTAAGCTTAAATATATATATATATATTTGTGGGGAGTGATAGTGTATTCATTTGCTAAAACCCAAACACACAGAAAGGTTAATAAGCGGATTCATTTGTTCTATTAAATTCTTAAAGAAACAAGTCACAATAAGCCACTGACATTTTTTTGTGCTTTTGAATGGTCTGTACACTAATTGCAGGCTCCTTGAAGAAACACCATTTTTTAGGTTTAGTAGATCAGGATAGGTGAATTTTTCTGATTTTTAATCTGTAAATTGACTATGAATTTCCCTTTGGCTGTAATCATGATCTGATGTTTAAAATTCACATTTAATCATTGTTAGGAGTTATTACAGCATTAACTCTCATTCACATTGAAAGTCACAGTAGTCAGTTCTGGGGCTTAAAGATTTGCAAATATATCTAGATGGTCTCCTCCCACTGAAGTTGATAAGTAAATAATGTTACCACATACTTGACAGTGGAGAGGAGAGTGAAGAACAGGCTGCCTAGAGGTCCTCGTGTGTTAGAGAGAGAAGGGGATGAGATGGTATTGTGTGAATCACCAAATTCCAAACTAGGATTATATTTATAGGTATCCAAAAAATCCCAAATTCTTCATGCTATCAAAAACTATCCAACCTATGACTCCTGGCCATTAACACTTAGCTTTTAACTTCTCCCACTCCAAATATTGAAATGCTTTCTAAAACAAATTCCTAGCTCATGACCACAACCCGTCTTACTACCTCATACTATTTTCAATCCAATTTTCTCTATGCCTCAAATCTCTAACTTAACCCCTATCAGATTTTCTGAATCCTCTCTGGTTGCTGTCATATTCTGCAACCATCCTGCAGATCGCTCTGCCTGTTTAAGACTCCTGCTTGAACTTCTTTGAAGACACAAATTCCCACTGTTTTAGGTGAAGTTCAGAAGCCCAGCTGTAGGTGACACTCACCAAAAATCTTTTCACACTAATCTTATTAACATGAATGAGGTTGAATAATTACTGAAGATTTGTGAGGTTTTTTCCTTCTCCCTCCCCCCCTCCCAGCCTCCCCTTTTTATGTGTTCTTTCTCTACCATTAGATCACCATAAAACATATTTAGAGACACAGATTAAAGTTATATTCATTAGTTTTTCATTTATATGAAGTAATTGTGAACTTTAAGTCTGTGGTCATATTTCTGAAGTGTGAAATAGGTCTTTGCCAAGTGATCTCCCTGCACTAGAAGCTCTTACAACCAGCTTCATAAATCCTGCTTCTCCAGTGGACCAATTAGGTTTTCTTTCACAGAAAGTGTGTTATGGCTGCAGGCAACTCCCCAGGCTGCTAGCTAGGCCCTCCAGATTATGTTAACTGGACAGGACATGGAAGACTACTGGACAATACATGACAAATTGCTGTAGCTATCAGGTAACAGTGTGAGAAGTTGGCAGAAGTTACAGACAGTGTCAAGAAGGATAGCTGGATTTCATAGGTGGTCACAACAGGGAGTTGTGAGCCAGGCAAGGAAGCACTTGTATGGAAGAAGGATCAAACAGTCTGGTATCATCACTTAAGCACCTACCCACCCATCCATAATAAAGTATACTGGGTTTGTTATTCTCACTGATGCATACCCGTACCATTGTATGCACTACATGCAGAAAACACAAAGATGGTACATAGACTAGAATGTCTTTGAAGAGTATATACTATCTTCGTTCATATTTTCTATGATTTCTGTGCCAAGTCTCTAATAACTTGGTTTGGGTAGCCTGCATTCCAACAGCATTCTATATGCCACTTGAAACACAGTACTTTAGGTGTGAATAACTTGTCTGCAGGCATAACTCCTTGCCATATAGAGATAGTAACCTTTAACTTGTAGCTTATCAGTATGTTAATGCTAAGAGGGAACTGCAGGAATCAATGCAAATTCAAGAGGATGTGTACAGGCAAATACTTCAGAAATACCCTGCACCTCTAATGCTTATCAAGAAAGTCAAGAAAGCTTCCTAAGAATAAACTTTTAATTCTGATGTCCTGGCTAAATTTCAGCTCAAGTAATTACACTCTGCTTCATTGTCCTTTGCATTTTCAATTAGACTTGGCATTTTTCTGCTTTTGCCCTAAGCAATTTTACAGCGTGGCTGTACTCTATTAACTGCAGCATACTAGACCACAAATGTACTGCAGAACTGGCCAAAGCAATTTCTTTCTGTATAGCTTGTAATGTAAAACATTTTGAGACATTCCAGGAAGAATAGCTCTCTATAAACATATGGACACTTAGCATGAAATCAGTGTAGCAAGCAAAGGTTGGCGAGCCTCTCTGGTCCTGATCCAGCAAAGCACTTTAACACATGCAGGCTTCTTTTGGCTTCATCTCCCATGCATAAGTGTTTCGGAAGATTTGTGTTCAAATGAGAAAATTCTGTCTGATCTGTGATCAGAAATGCTGGGGCGGGTTCTGTACATTCTTTGACCTTAATCCCTCATCTGGAGCAGATTTCCACAATCTGTCCTCTCTCAGTTCAAATCATGATGTTTGCTGAAGTAACCACACAGCTTTTCAGGGAAAGAGTAAAAGCACATTACTCTATGTTCTCAAGGGGAAAAGAGTATCATTAACTCCCACCTCACAATTGTCTTTAAAAGAAATCAAAATATACATCATCGCTGACACAAAAAAATTCATTGTAATCTTCGGCTGTTAATAAACTTGTCTTTCCTATACAGGATGCTTTGAGATCTGTAGAGCTGATATTCACTTTTCTTTTTCATAGTTAATTTTACTACATTAGGTTCAGGCTGATTACATCACACTTGCCTTCCTTTTGTAAGTGCCATTTTTTAAAAGTGCCATGAATAATGATATCTTATTACAAAAAAATCTAGCCCTATCACTTCTAGTGTAATGCTTGGACTTCTGTATTGCTTTTACAATATATTCTACTTTAGCAATACAGACACAGATCCCTACTATTGTGTTTATTTACTTTAACCGGCAATTTACAAAATATATGAAAATAAATCTATTTTTCAGGGAACTGGTAAGCCAAAAAAAAGTGTACACCCTATAGGGATTTTTTCTCAAGGAACAGAAATTCTCTTTTTGGAAGACTGTGAAGATACTCTTCTCTAATGGCATTTGAAAGAAATAGTATGGATACAAAAGACTCTCTACAGAGAAAAGTATTTCACTTCTAGAACAAAGAATTCTAAGAAACTTCTTTGAAATTAATTTATAAATATTGAAATCTTAATTATCTTCTTGAAAAAAATCTCAGTTTGATTACAAAAGCATTAGGGTTAGATATAAAAAAAATCAAAAGGTTTAATTATTCTTTAAATGCAATACTATAAGGTGTCTTTATGTAATGGTCATTTTAAGACATATGACATCAAAGGCAACTATCTGATGATGAAAAATCAGAACTGATAAATATTTGTACAAGAACGTCTTTTTAGAGAAAAGCACAGATTGATAACATGAAAACATTTAACAGGTTTGCATTGATTTTACTTCATTGTTTGCTAGGCAACTGCTTCATTTAGCAGCTCCAATACTGATTGCACAGATTCTGGAAAACAACATTACAATCAACCTACTTCTGTATTGAGTAGATGGGGCATAGAAACCACACAATAGCAGACATGGTGCTAATTGGAGCCAAATGGTTTGATTAGCCCTTGAGGCTGAACTTAGATATGAACAAACAATTGAATTAGGAGTTAGAATGGGCAGTTTCCCATAAAGGACAATAGGACTACTGGAGAGAAGTAGTAGCTCCTGAGCATAGGTGAGGTCTAAATCACTGTTTCATAATGAATATATGGATGCATTAAAAGAAATATTTAGTAATTTTGAAGTTTTGCACTTTCATACTAAAAGATGTTGTCACAAGCTTCTGTTCTCACAATGTAAACGGGAGAAACAAAAATCACTCCAAATACAGAGACCACATCAGTAAAGTAGCCTATTACAAAGCACTGGACAGTGTTAATGTATATACTACCTACTTCTGCTATCTATAATATTCTTAAGCACTTCCATACAATTTTGACAAGTAAGCTTACGCAGCTGTATGTAGGAGAAAGTATACCTATCGTGTAATCACATTTTATTTGCATTTTTTTCTTTAATTAACTTGCAACAGTCCTTCATAGTGTTCTAAGAATACGTATTTCTGAGGAAAAGAGAAAAAGCTGCTTCTGAAATGCAGAGAATACACTCATTTCAACAATGAATAAAGCCACTACAAACCTTGAAGACACTTACAAAGTCTTTACTGAGAAAGGGAAATCCATCCCAGTGTACATGCTGACATGTCGTATGGGCCTACAGACAGCGCTGAGCCCTGTTCTAAGGTGTAGCTAATCCATACACTGTAGAAATGGAAGTTAGAAAACAAGCAGCTTTAGCTTAACTGCCCTTGGGTCAGAGAGACATTAGCAGCTAATTCTTCAACTTGGATGTACTGTGATTGCAATCCTAGAGTGATCTTAAAGTGAAATAAATGCTTTATGGTTGTGATTATAAAATACTTCTTGCAAAGTCAAAAAGAATTATTGTATTTAGTGTTGCCCAGGCTCTTCTCTCACATCTCTAAGAGATAACCTACGTTGTATTGAGAAATTTTCCAACTGCATGTCCTTTTAAAAAGTAAAATGCAGTAAGAATGCCAAAAAATTTCAAATCCTAGAGATCACTCCCTTAAGTGCCAAACAGAAAAAGTTTAATTTCCATTTTAATAAACAATGTAAATTAGTTTTAAAAGGGACATTGCATTCTACTATATATATTACTAACCAAAATATGTTTTTCATATGCAGTACTCAAAAAAAACATGTACTAAATATCATATATATATATATATATCACAATGAAGACTTTTAACTCTATTTCAGTCACATAAAGTGCTCCTAAGGTTATCTTACAGCAACCTATGAAGATCTCCTATATCCTTGTTAGCAATGCTGTAGTCAGTCATGTGTCAGTGTATTTTGGTTCATTTATTATTTGATCTCAGCCCAGAAGAACAAAAAACCTCAGGGTGATAGCAAAAACAAAGGCAAAAATAATAAGTTGGGGTTTTTTTGCCTTATTTGAGTTTGAAGGTTTGTTTTCTTGTTCTCTAACGAAATATCCCTTCCTGAAGGCAATAATTAGGTTTATCATTCTTTTACTACTATGACGTTTTGAGTATAAAAAAAAAATCATAAAAACTCGGATGTAACAAACTAGTAAAAACAGAACGGAAAACTAGTTGGGAGAAGGGTGTTATGTGGTTGGGGTTTCTTTAATTCACCCCAGAAAAAAAATTGAAGAAGCTCTATCATAAAAACGTATTTCAAGGAATCATACTTTACCTATAAATATTCAGCCTCTTTAAACAAGCTAATGGTCTGTCCCATGATTTTTAACTATATTCTGATAAATTGGAAAACATTTTTTTCTGCATAGAAAGTATGTTTTCCAGTTTATCTTCATTTTCAATACAGCTGACCACTTCAGAGCAGTGCATTAATCACCATTCCTGTTTCAGAGCAATGACCTGTCGGATAAACCTGATGGCAAGCAGACAAGCAGTATTTACATTGTGACCACTGAAGTGCTAGTAGGCTACAGTACACAGGGAGAAGCAACTGTGCTTTGAGTGTAATCCTGGTGGTAGAATATATTTAATGAAAATGTATGATTTAGATTATACAGAGCGTGAATTGCTATGTTTCTAAATATATAAGAAAACAATGGACAAATCTTTTTTGTTAACTGGAAAATGTCTGCAATTTATTCTGTTTATTATCATTCAAATGCACTTAATTGTTCTTTTGAAATACATTAAAAATGTGCAATGCAGAAGTAATCTAGTAATGCACTTCAGGACACACTGCATTCCGGAACAACAAAAGCCTGGGGGAGGTTTTCCTCTTCTTTTTTTTATTTTTTATTTTTTTTTTTTTTTTTAACCTCTCTTTGTGGTAATAGTCTCAAAGAAATTAAGAGAGATTTTTAACTTCTGAACTTCACAAACATAGAATTTTTTTTTATAGGGAAGCACAGCTGATCAGCCAGCAGCCAAGAAAATAGTAGTCCTGGCCTTGAAGAGTTCCACAGCTTCTCTGGGCAACCTGTTCTAGTGTCTTCTCACCACCAGCATAGTAAAGTATTTCATCCTTATACCTGATTTAGAACTGCCTTCCTTCAGTTTAAAGCCATTCCCCCTTGTCCTGTCCCTAAATGCCCTTGTAAAAAGTCTCTCTCCATCTTTCCTGTAGACTCCCTTTCAGTACTGGAAGCTGCTGTAAGGTCTCCCTGAAGCCTTCTCTTCTCCTTAAGCACTCAATCTATTCTCTGTCCAGCCTGTATCTGTGCTTGGAATTGCCCTAACCTAAGTTCAGGACCTTGCACTTGGCCTTACTGAACTTCATGAGGCTTACATGGGCGATTGTATCCTATATGAAACAATTAAAATTATACTTCAAATTGAATCAGCTGAATTAAGTTTCTAGAAAGTTTAAGTTCCTTTTAGCACAGGATTATATAAAGTATTAAGAATGTAAATTTGGAAAGAAACAAACAAACACTAAAACCAGAAACTTTCAAAATTATTTCAGTCTTCTTTGACCTTGGTATTCCTAGCCCTGTTGATCAGAAACATATGTCAAACTTCATTTTGCCAAAGAGACTGATATCTTTTTTCTATACTAAAACCTAATACCTACAATCAATTGCATTGTCATCATAAACCATTGCTATCCAGATCATTCCTTATATCCAGCGGCATATTTCAAGTCTTTCTTTTGCAATCAAAGACACTTTTAAGCACTGTATCAGCTATGAGCAACAATGTTTCTCAGTCCCTACAAAGAAAAAAATCTCTCCAATATCTGATTCTAAAAAAATCTGAAAAACAAAAGAGGAAAAAATATGTTAAATACAGGAATTCAGTAAGAGATCTTATTACACAAATGTATTTACACAAGGCATCTGCACTCAATCACAGGCACAGTTTAAACTGTAACTTTTTCTTTAATCCTACATAAAGCTTATTGTAATAACTTGGGAGTTAAGACTATTAAACACCAAATCTAATTATTTTAAGATCATTGAGAAGACTGAAGAAGTTTACATAGTCATTAGAAAGATAATATTTTCAAGAGAAAGGTAGTGGCATCATGCAACAAACAGGTTGAGGGAGAATGGAGTGGAAAAGAAGTTAGAGCATCTACATCAGATATTTATGCCGATAGTGTGGATATTCCTCAGTCTACTCATTGGTAAGACATCTAAACAGAGAAGTGAGGTAGGTACCAGATGACTATTATGAACATAGATGATAGAATTACTACATAACACTTACATTTCTGAAGCTTTCCTCTACTAAAAGGGATTTTAAAGACCCATTTGAAAACCAGTTTGCAGGTCTATGTACTTTCAAGCACATGAGCACTACAACAGTACAGCAGAGATATTGCAGACAGTGGGAAGCTACTATGAGGTCTCCCTGGAGCCTTCTCTTTCTCCAGGCTAAACAAGCCCAACTCTCTTAGCCTGTCTTCACAGGAGACGTATTCCAGCCCTCTAATCATTTCTGTGGCCCTTCTCTCTATTTGCTCAAATAGGTTCATGTCCTTCTTATGTTGGAGGCCTCAGAGCTGAATGCAGCACTGCAGGTGTGGTCTCATGAGAGCAGAGTAAAGGTGCAGAATCATCTCCTCATTGTGCTGGTCTCACTCTTTTAATGCAGTCCAGCACACAGACAGCTTTCTGGGCTGCAAGCACTGTCTGCTGGGTCATGTTGAGCTTCTCATGAACCAAAAACCCCAAGTCCTTCTCCTCAGGGCTGCTCTCAATCCATTCTCTGCCCAGTCTGTATTTGTGCCTGGCATTGCCCTGACTCAGATGCAGGACCTTGCAAGCAGCCTTGTTGAACTTCACGAGGTTCACATGGGCAAAAGAGACAAAAATTTTTTATTCATTTAACTAATACCAGTTGTATTTGACGTGTTATACCAACCTTCCCTCAGTTATGCCTGCAAAATCCTATTATGATTGGTGTTTGCTGGAGTCAGCAGGATCACACAAAAGCATCCAGTGAACAATACCAACAGAGCAAGTTCATAAAAATCATAATTTGTTGTCAATTTATGAACCAAGAAAGGTATACACATTGAGTATACAAGCTGACTGATACTGATTCAATGAGCCTCTTTCAACATTTATATTCCTATGACTGCATAGTGCAACCTTGACTGAAGAAAATGTATGTTTTAGTTCTTGATACTTTAAAAGCTATCACCAGGAACAAGCTGGAAGGTTTTTATAAAACCCTATTTATTCATCGAGAATGCATTGTTTGTTATCTTAATGGTATCTATAAAGCACTGTGAATCACTACATATCCCTATTAACTCTACTTTCATATTTCTTCCCTCTCCTGTTCTTTCAAATCCATTTGGAGAAGTTGATGAGGCTGAATGAAGACTATAATAACAGGATTTAATGGGTATAGTATCTGTAGGCCAACAAGGTTGTAAGTGTTGAGTAAGTAGTAGCAAAGGCAGAGGAAAGAAGGATGTTCTGGAACAAATCAAAACCTTGCAAAAAGCTATTGTTAGTTAATATGCTAAGGAAATGATTCACTTTCATTGTGAGTGAAATTCTCTGTTCATGAAAAAATCATTATATATTTTTTTCTATAAGCTTGTTCCTTTCCTTGAATTTTTCATCAAATATCTTGCTTAGATAGTTAAATGTTTATAAAGGCAAGATTAACTAAAAGCAGCAATGCAACTAATCCCCCTTGGTTACAGAGGATTTTATGATTCAGAATCCTTCTGTGAATCAGGGATTTTACAGATATTGCAAGTAATCCTTTCTATAATTTGTAATTTGATTGTCCCACTGTTGCCTGACCAAATAGTTCACATTAGGGTTAAATGAACCTTCCATGGGAGAATATCATAATATATTGTCAAAGTTATTTCACAGATACTGTTAAGTGTAAGCAGTATTGCCAACTTGATGCATGACATTAAGTTCAGTTTAATATATGGACTCGAGTATCTTACGTTTTAGGGGATTGAGTGATCATCATTTTACCTGAGAAATAAATTTCAGCTGAATGTGTGTATTTTTATTTGTTATTCTGTCATGTGAAAATATCAATAGCATTTTTCATCCATCCAGTCCAAGAATGAAGTGCATATATTTTCTCAGACTATTTTACCAGTAGTGCTACAAAAACAATAAATCACACAATTACAAATATTCCAATTTTCATATGTAGCCATTCTTCTCTTGCTCAGCCTTTTCTTCCTCCTTTTACCTAGCTTACATTTATCTTCCTTTCTTTCTCTAAACCATTGCTTGAACCATTGCTGCTCTTGAGCCAGACTATTCTTTTCTTCTCCCTGCTACACGTGTTTCATCTGCTTTCATCTCCCTTGCAGGCCCTTGGTTATTGTTGCAGCCTCTGTTACACCTCCTAGCTCTTCCTGGCTTATTCCATTTCCTCACCATTTCTTTTCCTCTTTCATCTCACATTCTTCTGCTCCTAACTTCTGGCACATTCAAGTTCTTGGTTAAGTTTTGCTTCTACATGTCTCAAAATTATAATAATTTTAAAAATGCATATATTGGGTCAATACATGGGATGTTGGGGAGGGACTCTTCATTAGGGGCTGTAGCAACAGGACAAGGGTTGATGGGTTCAAACTGAAAGAGGGGAAGTTCAGGTTA
>JBCJKH010016128.1:3151-16125 GCA_039877255.1 Loriculus beryllinus
GGTTAGGTATTAGGACACAATTCTCTATTATGAGTGGCGAGACACTGGCACAGCTCACCCAGAGAAGCCCTGTGAGGGAGAAGGGGAGGGTCTCACTTACCGAAGATGAATACCCACTATAGAGCACCTCTCCACCACCAAGGGCCTCCACTGAGAGCTATCAGCACAACCTAGAGTCAGGCAGCAGGTAAACAACAAAGGTACAAACCACAGCCCCCAACGGACTTCCATACATTTGTATGTTTATTATTTCAAAGTACAATATATACATAAAGTATAGTGATATCTTCAAAAACTTTATACAGAAAGGGGTATCTACAAAATTAAATCAATAGACATTCTGTGTATAACATACATACATATATTGGAAGATTTGATGCAGCTTCAGTTAAAACACAAAAGGGGGAAGGAAGCCCCCATCCATCTTGGGAAAGGTCTCACCACCACCCAGTTCCCTCTGTCTGCCCTCTGCCAGGCTTCAAGTCCTTGCGGAGACACGGGAACTCCAATGTCTAGTGCCACCTACTGCTGCTAGTTACCGTCACAGCCGTTTCCCACAGACAGCAGGACAGAGCTTGTTCCCTGAGCTCCTTCCTAACCTGGGGTCCCAGCAGCACGCGGGCTCCCAGATTCACACTCAGAAGCCAGAGCTCCGATTTCCTTTTATTTCTTTTTAGTTATGAACCAAAATACTGTGATGAAAAGTATCTCGAGAGTACTTTCGGTTTTATCAGCCGGTTACTGCAGGTGTTGGCAGCAACCAGTGAGGATGATGAGAATGTATTTGAGGAACAAACTGACCTTTAATGTTTTGTGGACTACTATTGCACAAGTCTATGTGGCAACGGGCCACTGATTTCTATACCATAAAATTATATTCTTCAGTTCAGAGGGTCTGGCTTTAGACATTGACACGACAGATTTTAGAGAGCGGGGTAAAAGCACAGGCAGCTTTTCTGTAGGGCCTCTAACAACATCTGGATGTGTGATGTTGGAATTCCAAGAGCACCCTGAGTATTTAAGAATCAGATGCTTAAGCCTGTAGGATACAACTAGCTACAAGCTTGGGATTTTCAAAAGCAGCCTGTGGCAGTTCCATGTCTAATGGACACTGAATTTCAGTGACAGCTATGCAGCTAACTGCTCCAGACTGCCTTCAAAATCAGTTTATCATTTATCTCTACAAGTCAGTTTATTTGAGGACAGTTTTCAATTTCAGGTTCATCAGGTGAAGTTTCCAACACAAGGGTAAGTGAAATGTGATTGCTACCCAAGCCCTACACACCAGCTACTGCTCACCTATTTGAACCACCCCATAAAGACCCACCTTTCAGAGGAAGCATTCTTGTTAATGCACCAACACCGTTACATCCCTGACAATCTACCTCATGGAATCAACAGGCAGCTGGCTTGCCAGCAACATTTCTAGGGCTAATACAACACTGCCCTTCAGAAATGAGCAATACTGTGAAGCAAAGTTACTGGCTGACCCAGTGATGTATTATTCATTGCATTCTGGGTTTGATGGATACTCATTTGCCAACGTGCAAGCTAGAATGAAATTTCCATCTGTAAGGGGTCTGTTTAAAAGAACATCTGTAGAAGGTGACTTTGGTCCATGAAAATAATGCGGTATTTTGACTGCTTTGTGCACCTCCATAACCAAAAAGCATGAGAAGCTACTAATGCTACAGAGAGAGGAAGCAGCATATCCAACAGGGCAGGAGGACCCCCTAACTGGGTTGCTCAAATAACTTAAAAAAGAAAAACAATCATGCCAAAAAGAAATAAGAATTTCCACAATGTCATTGCACTTGTTCCATCTGCACCACACCTCTCCTTCATTTACACTGTACACCTGGAGAACATACATTAAATGATGACAGTATTAACATGGTATCTAAAATACTGGAGTCATTCAGCTGAACGCTTGAAAATATCCAGAGACCTGGTACTTTACATGAAAACAAACATACAAGAGCTAAGCTATGTTTTGACATGCAAAGTGTTCTAGATACTTCCTTTCAGCAGGTCTAGTTCAGTCACTAACTGCCTGATCACTTCCTGGAAACTGGTGACAATCTGTTTCAGCAGAGCCAGGTTATTTTCCTCTTTCCCTCACTTAAACAACAGTAAAGCAGAGGTAGCCCCATGACTGCACTGGTCCAAATTCCCTAACACTTCAGATAATGCTCTCAGGAATTAGAAAAATAGATATATAAAACCCACCCAGATTAAAGACTCAGTTTCTACAATGCTCAGTCAGGATTTAAATCATTTGATTCCAACCCCCCTTTATAAAGAAATACTTAACCCTTTGACACCAAAAGGACCTGCTATCCAAGACTCTTGAAGCTCTCCTGGAACACAAACCGGGTGTTGATCTCATGAGGACTTTCAGAGATGCCAATCTTTAAAGCAAAAAGGAAATGGCACTGTCTTGAACCAAACTACTCAAACCAAATGAGGCTCTTCTTGGTCAATTTGGTTCATTACAAAGCTCAAGTGACTCAGTGGCACCTGAAAATGGAGTACACACTCCTAAGTCACTTTGAGAAATTATCCTCCTGTGTGCTGGATTCAGGCGCCTTGTTTTGTGCATGATGCAAATGGTTCCTGCAGTAACATAGGTTCCCAGTGCCCCAGCCCTGTATCCTTCCTAATTAAAATAGCTAAAGCACTGCTATAATAAATTTACATTAAATCTTCTTCCATGACAATAGGAAGTTCAGGTATTTAATAAAAAACCCAAAGCATCTACTTACACTGTGATCTGGTCAATTCATTTTGGTCAAAAGGCAATGAATAAAGAAATTATACATTTACTGCTGGAATAAATATATCCTGTATATTACTTATCCCAGAATTCAAATGTGAACGTAATGTTGTGACTAACCAGAACCTTGTCACCTTGATATTCTTTCCTCCATCACCCTCTCAGCCACTGAAGACTAAATAACAGTTCTGAGTTTGTGCCATTTTGACCAACTAATTCTTCACAACAGTAAAATTAAGAAGTCACCCAGATTTCACAGTCCAACCAATAGATTAAAATCCCATTTAGATGTACTTCCCATTTCTTACCATTATTTTCAGCAGCTGGTCTAACCAGAAAATTTAGTTAGCTTGCATTTGTCTCTATAAACAAATGCAATCATGATGTCTGCCTGTACATACATACAAGTGGGCAGTTAAAGCTCCTACTTTTTAAATACTGCTTGTTATGCAGAAAGCCAGAGAACTTCATTAACCAGCTATCTACTATCAGACTTCTTTAGATCAATGTGTCAAATTTACAGGATTTGTCAAAGTGACATTTGTTTCAATTTACACACACTCAAAAGATTCAGAAAGTTGCTTAATCCCATAGTTCCACTTCTCTTGACTACAGAAATTGACCAGCTGAATGTTAATCTAAAGTGGAAAATATACAATATCATGGCCACCATTTAAAAACAAAGTTGTATGACAAAGCATTTTTCCATGCGAATGTCAGAAATGCTTCATCAACCTAAATATCAGAATTATGCAAGAAAGGAAATGATGTCTGAAAGCCCTTAAAGCTCAGTAACACTGGATATGTTCCATAGCAACTAAGACATAATTGGTTTTATTTTTTCAAGCTCCATCATTAAGAGACTGATTCATTATACAGTGCAGGAATTAAAATCTTACTGCAACTCACTCAAAACACAGTATGCACTGCAATGCATCTGTATGGCATTGCAAACAGAAGGGTTAGATAAATGTAGTGCATAATGAAAGTCAGCAACACCTCAGGCTGGTACTGGGGAGACAGAACCATGCTGATGCCACACTGTAGATCTCTCACACGAGTTAGCCTGGAGGGTTAAAGGTTGTATATGCAAAATAGCAGATGCTTGTGCTGGCAGGCCATCAAGTTCCAGGGAAAATGTAAAAAAGAGTGGTCTGTAGCACCTGCCTTTTCTGCATCTTCATGTTGGTTATTCCACAGAAGTTTTAGTTATGTCTGCTTTATTCTCTGTTCCAGTTCATGCTTGTGTTTAATAAGCCGTTCTATTTCTGTTCCTAGAGTTTGAAGGTTTTCCTTTGGGGGTGGAAAAAAAAAAAAATGATAGGATAAGTTATATAGGGAAAGTGAGTCAGCACAAAATGCACCAAGAAGTTAAAATTACTGTTTATATGTCAGCAGGTTGTTACTTTCAAGTATCCAGAACAAGCACAAATGATTAGAC
Organism: Loriculus beryllinus; assembly: GCA_039877255.1. NCBI lineage: Eukaryota > Metazoa > Chordata > Aves > Psittaciformes > Psittacidae > Loriculus > Loriculus beryllinus. The sequence goes on from JBCJKH010016128.1 coordinate 7,369, forward strand.
AAGCTGGAGGAAACCAAGCTCATTTCAATAAAGGATGCAAAGCTCTCAGCAAGTCTTTTTTTGCAGTTACTAATATTCTACAAGCTGTCTAGAAAGTATAGTATTCAAGGGAAATGATGATTATAGGAAGAGATTTCCAACTCCTGCAGAACACTGCAGTCCAGCTGGCAGCTTGCACAACCTTTCTCAGCCTGCCATCTTTCCCTTGCAGCAGACACACTGCCCCAGTTGCTGAACAGGGCACAGGGCCAGGCATGTAGACTGTGCCCCTGGCTCCATTTCACTAAGGGAAAGCATGGAAAGACCCCTTCCTGCACAGGCAGCCTACAAGTTGTTTCAAGAAGCAACTCATTAGTGCAGCATACTACAAGGGTCCCAAAACAGATGTTCAGTATGAATTATGTTCCCTTAATCTTAACCCAATGCTATCAGCAGCACCAATTCACAGTGAGCTGGCTCTGAAAAGCCACCTCCTTTTAACAGCATGTATCTCTTTGAAGGCAGTATCTCAGAACCCCAAGAACATGTGGGATAACTGGCGCAGCTACTCACTTTCAATGTAATATTTTTCAGTAACGTATCTTCCAACACAGCCTGTAACTTCCTGTTTATCTCTAAGGAGAGTTCCAAGGTGAGACCGCTATCTGCAGGATGCGATGTATACAGAGATGCCATAATCCCGCCACGTCTACTCAAGTGTACTTTGTTGAAGTCAGAGGCCTCTGATGACAGTGTTCCAGCTTCTTCCCGCAAAATGTAGCTCTGAATAATTCTGGGGGGGGAGGAAACATTTGAAAGGAAAATCCCAGCATTACAAGGCAATGAAAAATCAGACACTGAAGCAGCTTTGGATTCCTGGTAGAAGAATAAGGCAGTAAAAATCAACTCCCGCTATTTCTAGGCCAGGGAAAACCTGGCATACCAAAATAGTTATAGGAGGCGCTGATAAGCTGCCTCACTACAATGCACAAGGTTTACATATTTTGAAGTATTCTGAGGAAGTAATATTGCTACTGGAGCAAAAAATGCCTTTACTTTGCTGAAAGACTCTGAAAAGAGAATCTTAAAGCCTTCTACAGATGAGACAAGTCTCTGCTCAAGAACCTTCATGAGCTGTGATGTTTATTAAATGGCACCAGATGGGCATAAATGTATAGGCTTCTTAAGCAAGGGCTATACTTAAAAGGTAACTGGACTTTCCAGAGGAAGGTGTATGCCAGTTTCTTCCCCTCCTAAATGAAGTTCCAGAATATGAGATTCCATAAGATGAGACTTTCATGTAAGTGGAATCTTGTTTCATGTTTAAATCCTGACCACCTCTGGCTCAGATGCACTGTTGTTTGACAGGCATGCCAGACTACCACATGGAATTATGCAGATTCTCCTTCCAAAACAGACACAATCAGCACCCTTTTAAGTACATGAAAAGAACAGACTCTGCTGTTAACCAGTGACAGCAGTCCACTTCAAAGCAGTCACCTGGCTACCACTCTGCTACCAAAACAAACCCACTTGCACCAGTCTATTCCTCCTGAAAATACATAGTAATAGACAAATAGGCAATTACTGTAACTACTGGGAAAAGATAATCAAAAATACCCCAAGACTAATCTTACCTTTAAAATCTACTGTCACCGCAATATTTTTATTACTTTAAATATTTTCATTCCATTACTTGTCTAAGATAAAATCCGGAATACTTGTCTAATGCACCAGCTCAACACTGAAAAACTGTATTAACAGGACTCGGAACATACTTTGTTTTTTTCCTGATTTCCTCCACCAGCTGTTTAATGTGATCCTCCATAAACTCCATCTTCTCATTCTTTCGTGCATGTGCCTTCTGCAGCCTTAGTATTCTTTCCACCAAGACAGCCTTGTCCACCTCTGGGAAACTATCCACAGCTACTGAAGATCCAGTATTCTCAGGCGAGCGATCCTCATTGCTGCTGCGTGCGTTCAGGGACCCTGCCAATACATTCGTATTTGTAAAAGCTCTTTTTGCTTTCATACCAGGCCAAATGTCTCCATGTGTGCAGTGTATGAATTCATTACATTTCAGAAGCTAAAATGCTTCCTTCAGAATGTCAGTTTCCCTTATATGTTAGTGAGGTTTTATATAAACAGTCCTTAACATTTAAGTGCGACATGCAGAGTCAGCAATACAGTCCCCTAGCACTGGCGTAGCTCCTTCAGCTAAGTGTGCTTGCTTCAGTAATACTTACTCCTGCATAAATACCTTCATATTCCTTAATATTGCTTTGTACAAAACTGAGCTGATTTTAAGCATACCTGCTTAGATTGGATATTAGGAAAAACTTTTTCACAGAGAGAATGACAAGGTATTGGAAGAGGCTGCCCAAGGAAGTGGTGGAATCACTGCCCCTGGAAGTGTTCAAAAACCATGCAGATGAGGCCTTCAGTGACATGCTTTAGCGGTGGATCCGGCAGTGCTGGGGTAATGGTTGGACATGATGACCTTAAAGATCTTGTCCAATCTAGCTGATTCTATGTTTTGTATTCTATGCTAAAATTGCAGCACTATGAAAACCATAAAGACTGACAAAAGCCCTACATGTGAACACTCTGCAAAACTGATCACTTACAGCTTGAAGTATCTTATTTTCTTCATCTTCTTCGAAGTACTTATCTCTCCCATACAGCTGAGATTACAGGACACTTGGACAGAACTAAGCCAACTTAAAACCCAAAGATATCATGGAAGAAAACAGATGCTGTTTCCAGTGCTAAAGATAACACTTCTAACTGGATAGAAAGTAATGAACTTGACACAAATACACTGATGCCTCTAAACATGCCAATTGATTTCTCATTTACACAGTTGCAACTGTCAATAGTGTAATTAAACAAGGTTGGAAGCCATTGCTCATCTTTGCTTTGCCTCTGGCAGTATGTATGAGGGTCCTCTATACACTGGAGCTCTCTGAACATAAAAGCAACTAAGTAAAAAAGGTGTAGGCATTGAAAAAGAACAAGAACACAAACATGATAAACACTAAACTTTAATCTCATAATAAGAGTAAGAGCCTACAACTGCATTCGGCAAGTGCATTTTGTTGCTTAAAGGCTATTTTGTCAGCTTTACTGGGAGGCTGCACAAGCACAGAAAGAGCAAGGCTTGGGGCAGCACGCCATGGCAACCTTATTAAGACGAAAGGATTGCTTGGGCAGCCCTGCTCTGTGCTATGTTACCTGATGAACTGGAACGGCTCCCCATGCTGCTGACTTCTTTGTCATAATTACCATTTTCCATCTGATCCAATTTCCTCCGTGCTAAAAGTATAACAAAATGATGGTTAAAAATAGCAGATTAAAACCCAAGTATAAGTGTTACCCAGTAGACAAAACATCAAGTTGTCTCTGATTTGCACTGATTTAACAGGGCTTGATAACTAAAAGGTAAAGGTAGTAACTCAGAAAACCCCCAAGCAGCCTCTCTCCCTGCCTCAACCATGAAGCACCTGGATGCAACATCCACAATGATCCCTACACCCTGCAGCAGTTGTTAGTTGAAGTTGTCATCCATAGGATTAACTGGGAACAGTAAGACTTAAATTTGATTTTACTTTTGAACAGGACTGCCATGTAAATAACTAATGAATGACAGAATGGCAATTCTGTTCTGAAATCTCTTGACTACATCACTACTAGGAACTGAGTGTAGTACTTGTGCCAGAAGCACCACTTGGTTCAGCAGGGATGAAGAGGGAAAGTGCAGAACTGTTCATTTATGTACAAGAAGAGATATGGAACTCTTTTGAGGAACTATTTCAGAGAAGAGATCCTCTTGGCATTGTGCAAGGCTTTGATATTCAAATCTATTTGCATTCAGAGCATATGCATTACTGGGTATTTAAGGACTTCTAACTGTTGACAGAATTAGTCATCAGTCTCTCCATATCTACCTTTAAAAACCTGTTAAATATACTAAAAAAAAAAAAATAACTGTCACCAGCAATTCCTGATACAGTCACAGCAAGTAAGAAACTTTTAGCAACTTCTGAATGTACTCCTACACAGACCAGGATCCATATATACTCACAGTGACATTTCTGTAGTCAGATACGTGATAACAAAGGCCAAGCTCTACTGAAAACAAGTATTTCATTTTATGTCTAAGCCAATTTCAGAAGTTGCATTAAAGACTGAAAATGGGCACTAAGGATTGTTTCCTGAACTGCAGTTTCTACTTTACAAGATTTTAACTTTCTCACTCACTCTCACTGTCTTTAGAAACAGGGAGAGCTTGATGTGCCACACTCAAACTACACAGAGAGGACCCTCATCTCTACCAGACACTGTAGTGGGCTACAGATGGAGCTGACTCATTATAACCAAGAATAATTCCAACCTAGCTGAAGTTGTTTTGCAAGATCTTTCAGGTTTGCTGCATGCTTGCGCTTCTGGGTAGCCAGTTCATCTTTCAGTTCATCCACGTGGGTCTTCAGTGCTGCTAGTTCTTTCTGCTCTGAAGCCAGTTGAGCCTGTAGCGTCTCAACTTCCAGCTTTCGCTGCTCCTGCTCCTTCTGTAACCTGGTGGCCTGAAATTGCAGTTTTATTTTCAGTCATATATAAAAAAAACTCCAGCTTAACCATAAAAAGCTCTAACTCTGCACTTCTCACCTTAGAATCATTCACATTGTACATTTATTATTTAAGCTAAAGATTACCACTGCAAATGGATATGCAGCACAGTGCAACACTGCAGGAAGACTCCTGAACTATCCTGTACTGCACAATACAGTACATCACGCAGATGTTTTTGAGGCAGTTAAGGAGTCTTCCTTCTACAGATCTGCATGGCTGTAGAGAGCTGTACAGTGCAGTCACATTACACTCCACAACACACTGAGTTTACTAAAAATTACACTTATCTAACAGTACAAATAGGACCTAAGAAACAGTTCACAGTGATAAGTTTCTGAAATTACATTTTGATTGTTTCAATGACAGCTGCACAAGAGAACAACTTTGTATTCCAAGACAGACAGAAAGAGAACCACAGTAACTCCCCCTCATTCCAGTGCAGCGTGCCTCAGTATTTCTTTTCCCTTAGGAACACAAGGTGTTCACATACCACTGCTATTATTCTATCCAGTTGGCAAACTCAGTGAGTAATTGTGGTCAGGTATGTAAAGACACAAGGTGGAATACATGTGCCATCTCTTTTACCAGTATCAGACCTCTTACTAGTGCAAAAACCAAGCTGCATGCTGTACTCACCAGATCATCTTTAGTCTGTTGAACACATTCCAGCTGATTCTGCAGCTCTCTTTCACTGTAAGAAAGCTTATCCACCTGGCTCTGTAAGGAATTGTTTTCAGACTGAAGCTGTGCATTCTTACTGGTTAATTTTTCAGTGAATACCAATAGCTCAGATTCTCTTTTCCGACTACCTTCAATGTCCTTCTGAAGATCAGCAATCAGAGAATTGAAACCATCTACTTCCTCCTTTAAAGCACTGATTTCTTGTTCATCTCTGTCAAAACAATTGTATCTCATTAGAGACAACCTGAGCTTAAGGATACAAAACTTTACTGAAATAAAAGCATTTAGGTCAAGACCAAATAAGACAGAGAAATAATTAATGATGCTGGGCCATCTATCAGCCACTGGATCGTTCTAATGCCAAGGGAGTTTGCAGATTCCATTTCATGACATGTGACATATCTGTATCCCACAGAACAGTGTGTAACCATTTGTCTCCTCAAGGAAGACAGTTTCTCTGCATTTCACTTCATAAGCTTCAGTACAGGGTATAAGCAAAACCCTCAAAACAACATCCTGTAGGTTAGAGGAAGGTCTGCAAACCCAGAGGTAGTCTGTCAGAGGACTTGTTTTTAAGAGATGGGGAAATATTCCAGCTTTGAGTTTCTCCAGGACAGCGGTACAGTGACTTCTCAAGCATCCAAGCAGCGCAGTTCTATTCAAAGAACTGTCTCACTCCACTATCCCTCTACAAAACAGTTCTTGTTTCTACTGAAGCACTCCCATTAGGAGACATTTTATCTATCACCTGTAATCCATTTGAGAAAGAACTGTAACTGAAGATACAGCCTATCTTTCAGTGAGTGAAATTAATTCCAAAATTAAACAGCTGTTAAAGTTATAGACTAAAAATTTCCTCCTCTCATTTGCTCTTACAATATTATTTCATTACTTCTACAATCACAGGATTTCCTACACCTTTCTAAAACCTTATCTTTCAACAGCAGCAAAAAAACTTCTCACCTCTCTCACAGAGACTGTGTATATTCAAATCTAAATCTCATACCAACATGCTTCTTCAAGTAGAGGTGAGGCTCAGGCAATCCCAATCATTAATAATTCTGAAAATGAACTACAATTTAGCAAAACTAAGTAACTTAATTCTGCTAGAATTCCACTGCTGTAAGTTATATGGTTCTGGATATAAGACCAAGGAGTTTGTGTGGTTAATGACAGAAGTCAGCTAGCATTGGACTACCAAAGGATGACATCAGATGTACTGCACCCTGCCTTCAGTTTTCTTTAGGCTAATTCCACATTTCAGAAGACTTAAAACTGAACAACTACGGCCCTGATTTATTCCAGCCATTTATGCTGCAAAATAGCAAATACATAAAATTATTTTTGTGAAATACTTTCATTTATTCACCACAATTTTGAAGCAATTTCTCTTTCCAGTTTAGCTGCTTTTTCCCAGTCTTTTAATAAACCAAACACTGTGTAAACACCTGGAAGACCTAACTTCCTATAGTGTATGCCAGAAAGCAAGCACTTAATGTAATAAAGACAGACATTAAATTAGATTTATTAGTCTTAATACTCTTGTCTAATAAAGAGGCTGCCAAGGTTATCTCCAGTACAAACAATATTGATTTAGATTAAAAACACATTAGGACAGCGATTCTTAAAATCAAAGCATCAATAATTTCAGTAATGAAAAACTTTCCATATCCCAGATAATCTTTTAAACCATGCCCCAAAGTGCACAGCTGTACCTCTGATGCTGATCCTGCAGCAGATCCACAGTTTTCACTCTGTCCAGCAAATTCTGAATTTCACTTTTCTGTCTATTAATGATTTCTTTATACTTGGATAACTCATCTTCTGTTCTTAAGCGCTCATCCTCCAGACACTTTACCTAAATAGAAGAAAAAAATAGCAATAAATCAGAAACTATTTATTCTCCCAAACTTCAGAACTAAATCATTCTGATCAAATGTCTAAATTGTTATACAAAGCTCCTGTGTCATTTTTGGTGGCTTCGAGCCAAGCTTAGAACATTTTAGAAGTATTTTTAATTAAAACAGACAAAAAAAGAGTAAGGAAAAAAAAATCAAATTAAACAAGTGTGATTAACATTAATTTTGTCCAAACCCTCAAACTTATCAGTCTAATGGACAGGGATGCAAAGACATCATTTTTCCTCAGTTACCAGACCAACCCCATATTATGTCTTCATCCCTTTTTCTAAGATCCTTTTGAGCCAAATCCCTGCTGTGGCTAGAGGGACTGGCACACTAATCTATCAGTTGTTCAGAAGTTATGGATAGCACATACTCCTTACCAGCAGCCACATGTACTCTACAGAACTGACTTCACAGGTGGGAAGAGTCTACAAGTATTTTTTTTCTTTCTCCAAAGTTACTGAATTTACTAGATGTCTACAAAAATGTTCCTTCCCACTTTTCAGCCAAGCAATATATGTACCATAAAACACCACTCTGTACTATGGATCAATCGAAATGCCCTGAGTAAGACTGCCCAGAGCCAACAGTTACATACTACTACTAGTCTCAGGTTGGCCAGTCTAGTCACACCGTTTATTCCAAAAGAAGTAAAAATACAATTAACAGATTGAATATAGCCTTATTCCAAAACCCAACACTATGCCTTTAGCCCCACTGCAACCCAACACAGCACACATTACCTTTGTTCTCAGCGTTCGAAGTTCATCCATGCCTTCTTTAAATGTTCTCTTCAAGTCTTCCAGTTCTTTTATTTTAGCATGATGCACCTTTTTAAAGAGTGAGAAGCTCCTTGAGAAATCTAAATGGACAGTGGCATCTCAAAAATATCCAGCCCAATGCAGGCCAGAACAGCTGAAAGGACTTGAGGCAGAACAGGTACCCTAAAGGTTTGTTTTACTTATTCAAAAAGCAAAGCCTAAAAGCGTCTTTATTCTCAAAAGAAATGAGAACAAAAGTGAGATTAGAGGCTCTGGTTTTGGGTGTACAGATCTATGCCACAACAGTCCTCGAGGAAAGTTTTAGGCAAAATGGCACTTGGTTAACTCTGATGGTAACATATGCACATCTGAGCTGTGAGCAGGTACTAAATCATTAGAGAATTCATCTTCTGGGCTAGCAAATTTCTACACAGAACAAAGCCTGTCTCTCCTTGCAACAACAGCTTGGTCAAATACCAGACAGAGAAAGGCCTGCCTGTCATCTGAATTTGTACTCTAAATTACAGCAACACTCATGTTTATAAATCAAAGTGCACTTAGTTCATCTTCATCATATCATATGTTTCCTATAACTTCATTTTTAATAAATGAATCCAAGGTTAATTAAAAAAAATCCTCCAAAAAACAGAGCTGGAGGCAAACACTTAGCATGTAAGTATAGCAGTATAGGATGCAGTGTAAGGCCAAAAATTGTAAGCATCTTAAAATAAAGATTTTCAACATTAAAAATTCATGGCATTCTTAACTACTAAGCTGCCAACTTGTCTCCCCACACCATATAC
>JBCJKH010016128.1:16225-34724 GCA_039877255.1 Loriculus beryllinus
CTTGTCTCCCCACACCATATACTTACCTCCAGGTGATCAGACTTCTCTTGAATTTGTTTCTCTAGTTCTCCTCTAGTTACTCGGAGTTTTGCATCCAATTCATTTGACTTAATTTCTTCTGACTCCTAAAAGAATATAAGTAGAGTTTCAGAGTTTCACATTCCCCTTTCTAGTTTTCTAACATATACACAGCTTTTCACATCACATATAAGAATGTGAATGTGCCAAGCAAGACCCCCACACTGCATGTCAATCAAGAGAACCATTCTCCCTTTTATTTAACAACTTTCCAAGTAAAGAAACCAGTGACTAGTCATCTCAGCTTTTTAGCTTACACAAGATAATTCTTCCCTGCTACAGCTTAAGATAGAAAGGGAGGAAAAAAGAAGACTCAAATGCTAAACACCAATTTCACCTCCTAAGAACATATGCCTACCTGATAGGTTTTTATCATTTCTTGACAGTTCTTCCTGATCTGGTCTGCTTCTTCTTTTGCTTCAGTTAATTTTGTCATTGCATCTTTGAGGCGTTCTTTGGTTTCCTACAAAACCAGTAGAAAATAATGGGTCAAACCTAATTATCTACCTTTATTTGGGAAAAGCATTTCTCATAATACAGGCTTCCTATTTCAGTCAGGAAAGAATTAACAATATAACAATAAAAAACCCTATCTGGAATTATTTTTCATCTTGCCTCCATTTAACTATTACTTCATGCAATTTTGTTTGCTCTAACACTGAAAGCACAACGAAAGGATCTCCTGGTTACGTGCCATGAACATTTTCAGGAGACAGATTTAACGTCACATAAAAACTAAGCCGACGGTTAATTAACAAAACACAAAAACAAAAACACCCCCAAATTAAAAGTTCACCACCAGATTAAACAGAATTCCCCCACACATCCTCCTCTCACCTCTTCAACATTCCCATCTCAGTATCTTGAGATGCACTGTTCTAGGTTTTGCTGCAGGCATTCAAATTAAACAAAACCCACTTGAAAAACAGATTTTAGTAATACACACGAAGTAAACAGTACAGCAACCACATTTCTCCGATTACGTTTTCACGTCCTGGCATCAGCACCACTTCACTAACCTTGTGTGAATCCATTTCGGTTTTCAATTTGTTCTGAGCCCATTTGACTTTGATAACGTGAGAATTGATTTCTTCTTTCAATTTTTCTATTTCTCTGTTGAGTCGAGTGGCTTCACCATCCTATGAAAACACCAAGGATTTTATTTTAGGTATTAAATCATCCAGTGCTTCTACAACAAAGTTCCTGCTCAAGTGTCAAATGCAGGGGTTTATTTTCCTTAACTGTCTGGATTTTACAAAAGCATGCACATTCTTGAGAGTGGTCAATAATGCTTTAGCCCATAACACACTGGAAAAAAGCCCATTAGTGTTCTGGTTTGAATAGCAAGGTAAGGCTTCGCTACTCACTGTGTCCATCAATGTTACATATTTGTTTTAAAAGTCAAAGCATGGCATAATGTTCTAATCTAAAATAAGTATCTCCTGTGTAAGCTGCATGGCCCTATTTTTGTTCTTTCTTTGGTAAAAGGATGAGGAAACACAGGTGTGAAGTGGTAAAATATATTATACAAAACTACATAAAAATAATAATGGCACTAATGGAATGGTAATACCAACTACAGAGGTGCAGACTAGTGTGAGCACCTCCTGTGAGCAAAACGCACCTGGTATAGTGGAAGATATCCCTGCCTGTGGCAGGGGCTGGAACTAGATGAGCTTTAAGGTCCTTTCCAACCCAAACCATTCTATGTTTCTATGATATGCAAGTCAAATCACTAACCTGTGCCAAGAAGGATGTAAACACATGCACACCGCTAGTGTAACCTTTTCCACCAACATCCCTAAACCAGTGCATCAAATCAAACTTCCATTCTGTGTTTCTGAAGCAATAGGCTCATCTTACCAAAGAAGTTTAAAGCAGCACCATATGAGGGCAGCACAAGTCCTATAAGGCTCTAGCGTAATCCTCAGGAGACAGAGTTTTGTTTAGGAAACCTGAACTCACACTTCTGCTTCCTGTTCATGTGAGATAGGATGCTATGGTGAATTTTTGTTTTGGAAACATTAACTTTTATAATTAAGATGTATTTTTCTGACCCTTCTGTGCAAAGTACAATTGCTCAGAAGAGGGCCAAAACAAAGTTTAAGCCTTACTACCCATTTCTTGGTCTTTCACATGAAATAGAATTATGAAGCAGAACAAAAGAAGACCTGGAAAATTTAAGAGGCTGATGGAAATCTCTTACCAGCTTCTAAAAAAAGAATGGCAGATTACTTGAATTGGGCCTGAAAAATCCTATTACTTTTTTACTGATTTCTAGTAGCACAGAAAATACAGAGCAAAACCACATAAAAATAGCAAGAGACTGCAAGAATTTAATGTCATCTTAAAATAAATCCAAACAAGCTAGAAATTCCCTCAAAATCCAAGCATCTGCAACAAGCAGTCTTTTCAGTTACAGGAAAAAAGCCCTCATGCTTCACAAATTCAAGGAAATATGAAAAGAAACTTCAAAAAGGCAATAAGAACTCAGTAACTTCCTCTCCTTCCCTTGGAGGAAAGGCGTTTTTCACAGTAGTACAGCCAAACTGAAAGAGGTTTCTTCCACCAACAGCAAACAAGTGATAAGCTTGCTCTGATAGTGCTTTTAATCATTCACTCAAGTCAAACAGCTTAGAGTACCTTCGTTTCATAGAGCTGGTGCAACCTTCCTTTTTCCTGAGAAAGCTGTTTGATTTTATTTGTATGCTTTTCTATCTCTTTGTTTGCATCTCTCACTCTTCTCTCAAGTGTCTCCTTTTCCTTTCGGAGGTCAAGCGACTCCTTCTCCCCTCGGACATATTTCATCACCATTGTTTCTTTCTCATGGCGTGCTTCTTCACACTTCTTGTTAGCCTTAAAAATATGAAAACGGAATCAATCTTGTGTTTCAGAATTAACTTTTATAGGACACTACCAGATATTTTCAGTATCACAGTATAGCATCAGAGTAGGAGTCAAAAGGTCCAGCTTTGCAAAGACTAACATTATATCCCACTTAAGTACTGCAATTACTCATACTTCTAACAGTGAATCTGTATCTAAGAAGCTGCAGCTTCACAGCCAAACATCTCAAATGAGTTATCAATACATTAGTAACTTGGAATATAATCTGTTGTTTCAGAAGGAAACAAGTGTATTTGGTAAGATTCAGTAACAAGATAATTTTGCAGATACCTAGTGCCAGTCCTCTGCCTTCCCTCACCCACATGCCAACTGCACAATCAATATACAGTGTCTTATTTCTGCAGATCCTCCACACCCCACACCTAACAAATTTTGCTTCAAATTAAATAAAAATAAAATAATCAAATATAGCTTTAGGATTCACACAACAGAGAAATTACTTGGCATAATATGATATTAAGAAATGAAAAAAATCTGTTTTCAGTAATACATGAGACAAAATAAGAGCTTTGTGCCGGGGTTGAGAAAAATACTAATTTCATGATATACTGACTGAAAAAAAGCCACTGCCAGCTTTTTTTACCTTCCTTCTGAAGCAGGATCAGCTTACAGGCAAGAAAAATGAGATTGCATCAAGAGCCCAATTCCATACAGATAACTGTTTTTAATGTGTACATTTATCTGGCACCCTAAAATGTTAACAGCTATTTAGAAATTCACTGATGACACTTATCAAAAAAGCATACATAACTTCATGCTGGTAGCTTCCATTTTGGAACATCCTGTTTTTCCCAGTTATCTAACAACTGAGGCTACATGCTTCCTACCAGAACCAAGTTTGCTCACAAGATGACAACTAAAGGTTTTCCATATTACCTGTTCCATTCGAAAGGCCATCTCTTTATGCAACTGCTGAATAGCATTTTTGGCTGCTGCATCTTGAGTTACAAGTTTGTCTTTACTAGCTTTCAATTCTTTATTAAGCTCTTCCATTCTTGCTTCCAGCTAAAAGACATTATCATATAATTACAGGGAAAATAAGACTTTAATTGTGTTTCATACAGGCAAGAAAATCTCGTACAACATTAGAAGCTTCAACAGATATTTGCATCTATTTTAAACTTGTCAAGCTGCAACTATCCATATTGACATCTAGCTCTGCATTACAGAATAAGCATGCAACCTGCCAATTCTCATCTTCAGTGAGACTGAAGATGCATCAAGTCAAGTAAAACATGAAGTACAGTAATTTACTACACAAAAAGTTAAATTGACAGCAAAATACTGAGATGACAGAGTAGAGCTGGCTGCTCTCTGAAACTGCCTCACCTTCCACCTTTTGTCACTATCGCTGTGCCATATCCTCCACCATGCCAGCAATACAGTCATGCATCCAAACTGAACTGGGAATTAAATCATTGAAAAATAACACGGCAAATAGAGACGTGCTTAGTCATTGTGCTGGCACATTTTCAGCCACCTAGTGAAGCAAGTCAGAGCCCTGATCCAGCTGAAGAATAATTACCAGTGTTCAATTGGAACACGTCCAGTGCATGTTCACTGCACAGCTAGGCAGGACCAGTACAAGTAGCAGCAGTCCAAGAGTAGGTTGTGAATACATAAGCTATAATACTGTCCAAAAGCTGTTCAAATTGTGCCTTAATGACTATCTGCTTGTTCCAGGGGAATGCCAAGTCACCACAGTTAATCTGGCTTGATTTTGGGGGTGGGTGAGGTGTAAAAAACACAGGGTCAGTATCTTACATTTTTGGGCTACTCTGAACTGCTGAAGGAATAAAACGGAAGCAAAACCTCAAATGCTTGTTACCACACAATAAATTGATTACACTCTGTTCAGCTCTGCAAATGAATCACTGCCCATACCAAAAGGTTTATGTGTACAAGCATGTCTTTATGGTTTGCTTATGACTGTGAGTGCAGCCAAGCTTTCATTGACTTGAAAGCCCCCAGAACACACTAATCCACAAACTGTAACAATAAAATGCATCACAAAGGAAGAAACCTCAAATGTTTCACTGTGATGTCTCTTACAACTCCAGGTGCTACCCAACTACATTATAAATGTATTATCCAAACTGGCATTTTCTGATATCACTTGCAAGCATGTAATATCACAAATCCTACCATCCTACTTATCCAACCAGAAAGCAAAACAAACTCCCTTACAATTTGTTTTTCCCCCAGAATGGGATAAAGCAATTGTTGCATGATACAGCACTGTATGATTTCATGAAGCTAGCATGGAAACACAGACGAGAGAATGAGTAAGCTTCTCATACTGATTTATATTCAGGCATATATAATTCCAGTTTGCCACTTAAAAACAAGACTTTTCAATTCCATTTTCAATCACATCATGGATTTTTAAGATTCTTTGGCATTAACAAAAGACAGAATAAGCTTTTACATACATGAACACATTCCTCTGCAGCACTACTAACCCAACACACTGTTTTGGGAAGAGATTTCTGTGCAATGCAGACACTAACAGAGAAACCTGACAACCAGGGCAGTATCAGCAGTACTTTGACAAATTAGTATTCTAAATGTTCTCTCGACAGATTCCTGAGCTGTAATCAGTGTACAAAGCTGGGCAACCAACTGTAGGAACATCAGCATATAACTTTATACCAAACAAGCAGTAACACCTGATATGATACTTTTCTTCCCATACTGATACCAACCTACACTGATTCACACTCTTATGTTCCTCTTTGGCCTTTCATGGTTCTAACAATTCACTAGGGAAATACTTGTGTACAGTAACTGAAAATAGCAAAATAACATGCAAGACTACAGTTAATATGCTCTACTCTTTATACACTTTCCACATATTGTTAAATGCTGTAACTACACCTCCAGCCACTTCTATTAGCAGATATAGCAGTTAACAGAAGATGACAAATTAAGACCTCCTTTAAGCCTACATACAAGAAATAAATCATCTCATCAGGATGAAAGATTGAATGCGTCATTCTCTGTAAAATGACACAGCCTTCAACATACACTTTCTCCATCAGGAAGCCAAGGTACACAAGACTCACCTACGAGGGCAACCCATGAAATAGGAACTCTCTTGACTTGAAGAGAGACTTCCAGAATCAGAACACTTAAGTGATGTGAATGTAGAAAGTCAATTTATCCAAAGACACTATCTGCTTTTAGCCAATGAATATTTATTGGAAGGGAAGAGCAGATTTATCCCCTTATGTTTAGCATAATAAGCACAGGCATTCTCTCCTTCTCTATGCTACCAAGGATGTCTTCTCACTATTGCCAGTGTTTAACACTGTATACAAGTCTGACACTAAACAGCACTTCTGGTTTATTATCTGTACCTGTTTAATAATGTTGAGGTGCTGCTTTTCTGTTTCTGTTCGTTTTTTCAGTTCATCTTTTAAGTTGTCCTTTTCTGAGCAGATTTCTAAAATAAGTTCTTGATGTTTTTTATTTTCTTTAATCAATCTGTAAAGAAAAAAATAAAACAAGGCACATTCATTACTGGCGGGGTTTGGTTGGGTTTAGTTTTGAGATTTTGCTCTTTGATCTGTAAATTCTATTGGGAGTCACAGCCAGAAATACTAGTGAAATCCATGACAGCCTCACAAAACCAAATCTTAACCACCTTGTGCCTGTGACAATTCCAAGCCAGCATCTTCTTTGTGAGGAAACTGCTTGTTCCCAGCATTTTGAGATTGCATGGCACATGATAAGACATGATTCAGTACCTCTATGCAGCTACAGAACTGCAAGTGTTAATAATTTTCAGGTAGTCATAAGACAGTAGCTTCCAGCTCTGACAGCCAAATGTCTGGAAACACAGATATTGTACTCATTTCATGGATTGCTCAGAATAGCTCTTGAAGCTCACAACCTGGTAAGAGACAGAACCTGTTTTTTCCAGTGCTAGTAAGGATGTAACTACTACAATAGTGTCCATGTTCATGCTTCTTACAAAGTTCAATTTCATTTCATTATGTTCAATTTTTATTCAGCAGAAGTTTGCTCCTTTGCAGCTGAGCTGTCTAGAGCCTGAGCTGAAGCTGACATTATTTAGTCTGACCTAGCACTGCAATAAAAGATAGTTACATCCAAAACTCAGAAGTTATATTGTCAGACTGCTGAATAAAAAGCCTCAAATGCATTTAGATGTTTGAAGATACAGCTAGATGATGGATATTTTAGGCCACTAACTGCATGAATTTGTGAGAAGCATGCAATTACCTGAACAAGATATTTAAATATCCATTTACACATACACTTCCATCTCTAGCTCACCTCCTTCGAAAAAATTCACTGAAGAAATTAGTCTACTGAATTACCAGGAATTCAAAACCATCAGTGCAGGAAAGCTTAGCACTTCTGATCTGGTTTTTAATCTATTAATGAATATTCCAGCATTACAAATTCTTCATTCACACAATTGCTGCTCAGCTCTATATCCTAGATCTGACCACTGGACTACTTCCAGAGCAACGCAACAAGCAATTCTGATAATCATGAACTAAGGGACAAAATCAGTCCAATCCAGAGTGCCCTTTGGACCAAACATGAAATGTACCACAGCAGTTTTAACACTCTTGAAGTGAGTCCCCAAGAGTCAAACGGGTGCAGCTGGGACAGCTGGCAAAAAGAGAGACCAAAGACATGTTTATATGTAAAACTGTCTGTATGTATACATAATACACACCTCTTTAAGAAGCCAATTGGCCCATGGCCAATAACACTGACCTGCCTTTGAGTTTACCGTAAGCAATTAAAACCCAGGTAACTTCTAAATTTATGATCTCTCAGAATTACAACCATCTACACACCCACCACTTCAGATTCCCACTCCTCCTCCTCTGTAATTACTGAATGTTTAACTAGGTACTCCCAAGCTTTCTTGTCATCAACTTTCCTCTCACATTTATGATTTCTGTCAGAAGTTAACTGCTGAGGTGCTTTTTCTACTGGGCATCTCTCTCTCTGCCTGGTTTTCCTCCCAAAATATGGTATCAGAGTCCCTTATACGAAGGGCAGGACACCCATCTGCAGCTCCGCAAGCAGGAATAAATTTGAAGTTAGAGACTACATTTTTTTAGCAAAAAACATTTCTAAAGGGGTAAAAGAATATGAAACATCATGTTGGGAATGAAGAAATCAAACAGTGAACTGTCTTTGATAGAAACATTTTTATGTAGTATACTGCCTGGTAGAACCATTGAGCCCAGTTTATTATGGCAAATTTTATCAGTCCTGCATTTCAAAAGCCCTCCTATAAAATGTGGGAAGACAGTAGTTTATCTATGTATGACATTTCCAACTCAGAGATTAGCTCTGAACTGCTTAGCAACTTCGCTGTATCATAGCAGGAGACTGAATGCTACTTGAAAAAGAAACAAACAATTTCACACTCAACTAAAATGTACATTGTGTGAGTTAGTACTTATGAAGATTAATTTCTCCAAAGACATACATTGACTAATTGAATCCTGGACTATTTTTATACCGCCCTTACCAGTATTTGAGTAGTTCCAGACATCGGCAGGCTATTCAACTCAACAGTTGGCTATTCAGTCCCTGCCAAATTCCACAGTAATTCAGAGATCTAAGCACACATTTGTATGTACAAGCACATGCCACAAGTAGAAATAATTCCTCACTTAAAGAACATAATTAAAAATGCTCATTAACTGTCCTTGTAACAACTCACAAGAGACTACTTGGTTCATACCAAGATGTTGTATGCAGCTGCACACAACATGCAACCAAAACTGTTCAGTATATGACTCCAATCACGATGAGCATGTCCAAATACTCACTTTTTTATAGTCTGTTCTTGCTCCAGGTATTTCTCTTGCACACACTTTTCAAACACAGCCAAGGCACGTTCACCCTTCCGCACACCATTGGGGGATTTTCGCTCCTTCGGAAGATCTGTAGATAAGAGTTCAGACTCTATTTCCTTTAGCAAATCCTCCTGTGAGGAAGTCTGATGGATTGTGGAAATAAGCTTCTTTGTGCAGTCTGTGTCGTAGGGACTTTCGGAATAGATTTTATCGCCTGAGTTTTTCACAAAGTCAGACTCCTCCCTTAGCTCCTGTAATATTTCCATCAACGACTGTTCCGTCTGGTTAACTTTGGGATCTTGCCGTTCAAATTCTTCACTAGATAAATGTTCTGGTTCTGTGGAGCCTTCTACCTTTCTATCAGAGCACGTATTCGCACAGCAGTCTGCCCCTCCACACTGCTGCTCCAGTCTTTCTGCTAGGGCCTCATTGCTGCTCACATCAATAGCTGCTGAATCCTGGTCTGAGGGCGATAACCTGGATTCCCCTTCCAATAAACCAGCATCAGCTCCAGTATAACTGATGCTTGAGCAGTCCTTCATTCCAGGTCTTTCATCAGTCTTCTCATTACCTAGGGACTCCAAAGAGGCATTATCTGAGACACTGACTGGCTCCAGCACACTTTGCATTTCTGGTAGATGTCCCTCCATCTTTCTCCTTTGGAAATCTAGAAGTAAAATTCACATTACACAACATATTATACTTAAAATCACAATGAAAAGAGATTGAGGGGAAAGAAAGGCTATTGAAAAGCAAAACTGAAAGGGCAAAACTATTCAGATACTTCAGTGTTATGCAAAGCTTGTTGATCTTCCAGCCTGACTTAAAAGTAAATGCTCCAGTGCAAGTTTTTCTAAGAGAAGGTGAGAAACCAAGGATAGCAAATGGGAAGTAATAGGATACTAAATGCCAAGACAACAAGAAAGCAGCAGAGCTTTTTAAAATTAAATCAACAAAAATTCCACAAAATCACTTCTAAAAAACACTTCAGACATAAAATAACAAAAAATATGCAAGACTCTAGAGTCTTAGACCTTTCATTTTCCTATATATGATTTGAAAGCAACAACATGTCACGACTTATTCATTTTCACAACACAGTGCAACTCCTTCATCCAGCCA
This sequence comes from Loriculus beryllinus, assembly GCA_039877255.1. Taxonomy (NCBI): domain Eukaryota; kingdom Metazoa; phylum Chordata; class Aves; order Psittaciformes; family Psittacidae; genus Loriculus; species Loriculus beryllinus. Next base: position 26,185 of record JBCJKH010016128.1, read on the forward strand.
GAACATTCAACTTCCTTACTGTCACATCCTCATTCACCACCCATACAGCAAAATGTATCTGTACCCAGCAACCTAAAGGAAGGGGCTGGGGGAGGATGGGGGTGAGATTCTCTTTTCCCATCTGCTTTCAAGCAACCAAAAATCCCTTTGTGGAAAAGGACAGATGGTCTGCAGCAGATCTGCAGAGCAGACACTGGAGGACTTGAAAAGCTTTGTAGAAAGTGTTCTATTAGGAGGACATCATACTGAGATCCAAATAGCCAGAACTCTTACGGAAGAGCCTGGGTATAATGCTCTATCTTCATTTTTCAGGAGTCCCAGATGGTCAGGTGTCTGCAAAGACCACTGGAATTTTTAGAAAGCACAGGAAGCCCTTATATCATTTCCATTAGGAGAAATTCACCACAACACTAGTAACTTTTACATGCAATCCTATCCTCCAATACTGGATAAATGAGTCTAAAAACAAGGCAAATTTCTCATTTATAAATCCAACTCTGCTATTCCAAAAACCATCTCAAAGACATCTCGCAACACGAAGCTGGTTTTCATACTTGCTTTGTCTTACGCAGTCCCGCAGCCTGACTCATACAGCTACAAGCTCCAGGCCCTGCACTTTGACTCAATCTGAAAACAAACCCTTTGTGCTGCTTGGCTCCTTTCCTCCCGAGTCCTACCTAATTAACCACCACGTAGTACTGAGGCTTACGCTGGTAAAAGAGAAAAGACACGTGAATCCTGTTAAGACTGTGACTAATTGCTACCATTATCACCTTTCAATATTGGGTATAAAAATCAGCTCAGCAAAAAAGTAGTAGCCTTGTCCCAAATGTTTCTACCAGGAAATACTATCAAATTAAAACTTAATATCTGAAACCAACAGTTGGGCTGTAACTGTCAGCTATTCAACAAGAGGCAAGCATAAAGAACATTGAGCATACGTGTAAAAGTATGAAAGGGAACATGCCACAGTTGAACAACATCAAATGACAATTTTACATTTTTAAGTAACAAGCAAACCACTTTTCTTTCTTGGTTTTAAAGCAAAAAAATCTCAGTCCTACAGCCCTAACCCAGTACAAACCAATAAGAGCCAGAAAGCAAACGGTACGGAACTCTGAGAACAGAGACGGTCAATGTGAGAGAATTCACTCACTTGGTTTGTGAAGCAAAAACAGTGGCTTTCTTTGTACCTATCTACTTTTTGATAACTTCTGCTAGTAATGAAAGTTCACAATGTACTGGCTCTTATTCCAAAATAAAACAAACAGAAAAACCCAATTATGATCTCAATCTGAAAGCAGAGAACAAACATAACTGTAAGAAGCAGCATTCGACAGTAGCAGAACACACTAGATCCTACTTTATTAAAAAGCTGTTAAAAAAACCCAATGTTTTGAGACTAGTACATTTAATAGAGTCAATAACCATAAGAATTTACGAATTGTGCAGCTGAGGGGAAAAAAACAGACCTAGTATCTGTTCCCTCTTGTCACAGGCAGTTTATAATCCACAGACTCAGCTGTAGAAAGAGACTGTATCAGTATAAGGCTGAGGTACCATTTTTCTCTACAGCAGTTCTCTAGCCTAAGTTCTTGGTGACACTTTCTCTGGAATGATCCAAGGGTTTTATTGGCTCATTCAAAGCCTTTTCTAAAGTACCTCTTAAAGATAAACCCCCAAAATGCGCAGTTTTTTGATGCAGGACTGCCTCAAAGCTGCTCATCGCTGCCCAGCCTCTGCAGTTCTTCACTCCCATGTGGTAAAATCAGATACATGAACTTCCATATTGGTTGTTACACCTAAAAAGTCCAGTCAGCAAACTGTATGGGATTTCATATGAAAGCAACAGGTGAAAAATACAGCCCTGTTAAGACAGTACATTGGAAAGAATACTAAGCTTTCATCCTATCGTGCTTCTTCCTTCTGTAAATAATACTGTGAATTGGTGTTAGAAAGATTAATCTCTGTGGAAGCAGAAATACAATTATTTGCATAACTCAATTAGTCACAGAGCAATAAAATGCCACCAACTCCATATCACTTTACACTTAATATCAATCATAAAGCATAGGGTTTGCATCAAATACATGGGAAATCTGAACAGTGACTATACAAATCAGTTAAAGCATGAAAAAAGAATTATGATGATTCAGTGTTCCCTGCAGACCTACTCTAATTTTCAATCATACACAGAATACAATTTACCACATTAATTTCTCAGTCTTTCCAACGCTAATACACTGGATTTTGGATGTCTCTACCCAAATCTATCTCAGTCTGTTCACGGCCAACACAGATCTTCTCATCCCCCACTGCCACTGAATAGTTTTCATGTACTAACTTATTTTCACATCAGAAAAATCCAAAGGAATCATGTGAGGCAACTGTCAATGCAAGTTCATCTTGATATCCTAATGTCTCAGGAATACTCAGTTTGTTACGCCTACCTCAGATAACTGAATATAGCAAATACCTCCTCCTTAAGGCCAGAGACAGAAAACTACAGTAAGAATATTAAAGGCTTTTTGTAAGCGAAAGGTTTTCTGTGGCAATAGCTTAGAAGGATCAACACTTCTGGCCTAGCAGCAGCTGGCTGAAATGAAACATGCTAATACTTGGCAGTTTTGTATCAAACACACAAATACAGCAAGTCCCAGATAATATCTGGACACCAGACACATATTTGATGGTAGCTCCAAGTCTTTCCAGGTTTAATATCTATCTTTCATTATTCTACCATTTTTCTCTTCCAAAATCAGGGAAATACTAAACTTATGGTATCATTCTCTTAAAAAAATACTGCATTAAGAAAACAAAATAGCTTAGTGTCTTTTATGTCTTCAGAAGGTGTTAAAAACAATTAAAAAAGGCAAATGGTAACTCAAGCAGATGAGCTGTTTTATGAGATGATGCTTATTCATCAGCCAAGCACACAGTATGATGAGTAGCAGCAAAATGCCAGGGGAGCACTGGTGACCTTCTACCTTTAACCACTTGCTCTTCTCCTTCCTCAGGGTTGATCATCAAACCACAGCAAAAGTGTCTTGCTCCTCAGTGCCCTCCAGGTGATGTGTGTCTCACCCTCACAGCACACGTGCCATAGGAGAATGAAATCACTACCATGTCAATTCAAACCCAGAGCAGGAACTTTGAGATTAGCCCAGCCCAAGCCTGCCTGCATACCTCGAATAACTATCCATCTTGTGAGACTGCCATACAGCCAGTGTAGCATGTGGAAAGCTTTCTGTCACTGCCTTGTGACACTTTCCGCTGCTCTGACAGGACCCTCAGCACTCACACAACTGGTCTGACCAGTCCTCCTTCTCAGTTTTACAGCTCACCATTAGTTTGACACTAATACACCTTCCCCATGTTTCTGCCCTATTCTAAAGCTAAGGAAACAGCCCTCTTTGTGTGTTCCCCACAATGCATTAACACAAAGCAAGTGGAAACGCATCACTTTAAAACCTGGTGATGCGAGTAGCAGAGAATGAGGAACAGGAACACAGCTCAGCCAAACTTCGTTTAGAGCAGCAACAGGCCCACAGGTGCTGTTTACACAAGTACACAAAACAGCAGTCTGCATACATACACCAGAATACAGACAAGTTGCACCCTTCAAAACCAAACCTTTGCCTTTTTCTAAAGAGGCACTGTTTTTTCATCTTAAATGTGTCCTCCAAAGCAGCAAGGAGCGTACATACTTTACCTCATTACCTCATGGTACTTACAAAAACAAAACCTGCATCAGCCCATCTGATGCTCATTTTAAATATTACATCAGTACCTGGAGTAGTTAAACTGCAGTCACAGGACACGCAGCATTAAAGGTGAATACTGGCAAGGGTTGCAACTACTTCTCATACTACTGTAACTGAGATGTGCTTATCTGCTAAACTGCTGAGAGCACAACTGACTCAAAAGCAAGCAGCAGAGATCCTGCCAGTCCTGCGAGGGGACAGCACACTATCTTCTTATGGCAGAATTGTCTCACAGGTATGTAAGGGAAAGCAAAGACTCAGGAAATAGTGGGGTTTTTTTATTCACTTGCTTTGTTACACAATAGAAACATCTTCTTACTAACTGCTAAACAAACGGGAAAGATAACAAACATGACAACCATTCACTTAAGCTCTTCAGTGATGTGATATAGTAGGCATTGATTATCTAGAGAGAACATTGAAACCCTTGATACATGATCCTGAAACATGCTGCAGAAAAAAGAAAAGAATATTTCTTCTAGCTACTTGCAGGAGCAGTCAGCCTTAGTGCTTGTTCACTGGAAGAACTCTGTATTTTTCTGCATACCACAGAGCTAAGACCTATCACTTTGATATTAAAATTTAAGCCTTTCTCTCCCTCTTTCTTCTTCCCCTTCTTTCTGTCCATTACTCACTATAAAGTGAAAGGAAACACTGTAATAAAGGCTTAAGACAGAGAGGGGGTAAAAGAAAACCTGAGTATCAAAGTTGTTCCTTTCCATACGTACTTTAACAGTAAATTCTCACTTCAAAGGTCATTCACTGGCGCAGAGAAAAGCAAGTTTTCTAACAGTCAAGCCTCCCTTCTCCTCTGCTGAAAAGTACATGCCTTCTTCCTTTCTGAAGAAGTAACTGGCAACCTCACCCTTGGCTGTCCATCAGGTTATCCACTACATCAGCTAGAAACCTCCCCTGCATTCCAGTACTGCTAATGCCCAGAAACTAGAAGGTAATTCATGATGAAAGCAATTCCCTGTATGCTTCCTGCTGTCTGCACAGATCTAATTAGGGCCAGAACCTTTCCCAGCTATAGCCTGCTATTCTGTTACTACAGGCATGCACTGAGAAGCTGGTACATCTTAATTCAATATTCAAACAGCCTGTCTTTTCAATCTTCTTACAGAGTGCAACCATGATTCTTTTAAATCCCTGGCTACAAAGGACTTTCCTAAGCAGATACACTATTAACAATAGCATTTAATTCCATAAAAGAGATAGCTTGACCGAAGCTATCAACACTTCTGTTGTGAATAGTCGAGAAGGAAGAAATGAGTTTGTTTCAGCCAATTTCAAAATACATGCGAGATGACATCCAAAGAAACATTCTAAATGACAATTGAGGAAGCATTCTCTGAGGTGTGGCTGCATAGAATTCAGTAACAACAAGGGAAAAGAAAAAAGCATGTGCCTTGTAACCCAGAAACTATCAAAATGGAGCTCTTGTACAATAAACACATTGAAGAGTGACAGAGGTGTGTGCCTGCAGACTGGGTTCTGTAAGCAGACGGACAGTCAAGGTCCAAAGAAATAAAAATCACTGCTATAAGAAAAATAATCTATTTAAGCTGAAAAACTTAAACACACTGTAGAGAAAGGGAACAATAAAGGGAAGAAGCGAGTAATGCTTCACAGGTGTGTGCATATACAAGAACTTGTTCAAAGCAGGGTAGATTCTAAAAGAAAGCAAAAGCTAAGAGCACTGAGATAAGTGAGCACAAAATCTTCTGAAAGGGGAATAGTAACATGAGGTTAACAAAGTAATTGCAGTTCACTGGACAGCAAACACATTCAGCCATGCATTGCATGATATAATGGCCAACAACAGTCAATTATGTCAGCCCCTTTCAACAAGAAAGGTTTTGCATCATCTTTGGATAGATGTTTTTCACTCATAGCTGTGCTCCTAAAAGAGACCTTGTAGCAGAGACACTGACAAAAGAGGGAATCATCTACTCTCTGAACAAGTATACATGCAATCGACCAAACAGTGAAAATACAATTCTCACATCAGTCAAGACTACACACTCTCTTCATCTCTGGATACGCAAAAACATCCAGTCAGGTTTTACAGTCTCGTTTTCAAAGAGAAGTACAATCTAAATTTGCAAAGCTATCCTCTTTCCCCTTCCATTCCACGTCTGTTACAACAGACTACTCAAATTTCCCTTAAGTAACAGACTAAAGCCTTAAAATGACCCAAAGCTGCAACACATATATGATGCATTTCAGTGAGTAGATGGGGGACAAGGAAGTGAGTGACGAAGCACTCCATGGCTCATGAGTAAACAATCCCAACATCAGCAGGGCCCTAAGTACCATGCCCAGCCCAGGCAAGCAGCTAAGTGACAGAAAAATCTGGTGACACCAACACAAGCAGCCTGAGTTCCCACAAGTCCCTAGCACTCTCACATGGATCTGTCCTGGTTTATGCTGGGATAGAGTTGATTTTCTTCCCACTAGCTGGTGCAGGGCTGTGTTTTGCCTTTAGTCTGAGAACAAAGCTAATAACACACCATTAATTTCTGCTGTTGCTAAGTAATGTTTACTCTGATCAGGGATCTTCATCTCCCATACTCTGCCAGTGAGGAGGGGCACAAAGAGCCATGAGGGAGCAGAGACAGAACACCTGACCCAAACTAGCCAAAGGGGTATTCCATATCACAGCATATCATTCCCAGTATATAAACTGGGGGAGTTGCTCAAAAGAAACCGACTGCTGGTCAGGTTATGCTGGATATCAGTCAGTGGGTGGTGAGTGATTATATTGTGCGTCCTTTGTCCTGCCTGAGTTTCATTCCTTTTTGTTGCCTCCCTTTTCATTACAACTATTATTATTACTTTATTTCCATTATTAAACTCTTCTTATCTCAACCTTAGTTTTACCTTTGCCACTCATTCTCTCCCCCATCGCACAGGGAGTGGGGGACAGGATGGTAAGTGGCCACATGGGACCTGGTTGCAGGCTGAGGTTAAACCACAACAGCATGTCACCTCAGCAATCACACAGTTGCATTGCCACTGCAGTCTGTGCTGTAAACTTTCTAAGGAAGCACTGTGTACCTCTAAACAAAGTCCACATGTTTACAGGAAAAACCTTGCTAGAAGACAAGCCCCTTGAAATTGCTTCAGAGCCATTCTATTCACATTGTTATCAGAGATCCTTATTTCCTAGTTCTCAAACTGCACTGGATTGATAACTCAGAAAACTGCTGCTGCTACTCTTTATTTTGCTTTAGGAAATGCACATTCTCAAGATATGCTCCACTGGAAGCATTAGCCTCTTCAAATTCTCTGTAACACTCACTAACCTTCTGTATTGGAACTATGCAATTCAGGTTTAGTGTGCAAGTTGGCCAGTCAGCTACTAAGAGAAAATTTAAAGCCTGTCCTCTGGACAGCTTCTTATGAAGATAGATAGAACATCCTCAGCCTGCACCATGAAAGCATATCATAGAATCACAGAATCATAGAATAGTTAGGGTTGGAAAGGACCTTAAGATTCCAGCCCCCCTGCCATGGGCAGGGACACCTCCCACTAAACCATGTCACCCAAGGCTTCATCCAACCTGGCCCTGAGCACTGCCAGGGATGGAGCATTCACAACCTCCCTGGGCAACCCATTCCAGTGCCTCACCAGTAAAGAATTTCTTCCTTAGATCCAATCTAAACCTCCCCTGTTTAAGTTTTAACCTGTTACCCCCTGTCTTGTCACTACAGTCCCTAATGAATAGTCCATCATCAGCATCCCTTCTTTTCACTACTTCTTTTCCCTAGTACCAGACCAGAAGACTTGGGCAGCACTACCTAACTCAAGAAACCTGTCCCCTAGTGCTGCATTACTGTCCTCTTCACCAGATTCCAACTTATATTACAAACATCTCTGCTCTTCTTTGTCCTCCTCTCCAATTCCACTAAAAAAAAAAAAAGCCATTTTGATCTATGGACTTATACAGATTCTTTTTGCTAGCAGATCCCAATGTTGAGGGAGCAAGCGAGGAGAGAACAGCTTCACTTTCATACTGGAGGTGACAGGTGCAGACATTTCCGAATTACCCCAGTTTTGGCAAAGCTGCATTTAGGAAAGCAGACGTACAGCTTGCCTACAGATTTAGAAAGATGTGAATTTTATCTCTGTATAACCCAGGTGCTAGATGAACTGGGAATTCTATACCCCAGTTAAGTCAGTTAGAAATGTAATGCTTTCATATTGACTGCCCTGTTTGTTCACCTGCAATTGTCCAACCAGCAACACAAGAACCGAAGAACCTGAAACTGTAGATGCTCTAAGCAGAAACCAGAACTTTATTCTGTGTTTCTAATATGTCTCCAAACACCACGAGGTCTGTTCACAGGCATGTGTTACATCTGAAGATAGAAATACCACCAACTTAGTTGTGCAACCTTCCAAAGCTGCTCTAATAATAAAAATAGTTTTGAAATCAAGACACACACAAAAAGGCTACTAAATGAAATCCAAACTAACACTAGATCTGCAGTTGGGGCATCTGGAAGTCAGACTTCCTTTAAATGAAAAGTATTAAACTTATGGAATTATAGCTGCTGAGGAAAATACTGGGGTTTTTTTCTGTATCACTCAATAGTAAATTGAAATGCAGTCATTGAATCTCCAAGATGTGGAAATGCGTTAAGACTAGACAATACAGTCCAGTGCAACACTGAAGATGGACTTTGTCTCAAAGAGTTAACTAGGACTTATTGGCTGAAGAACACTGAAGAGAATGATAATGATTTTTAGAGTCTTCCTAAAGAGCATGA
>JBCJKH010016129.1:0-14394 GCA_039877255.1 Loriculus beryllinus
ATCCCACTGTCCATGTCAGCGACAAAGATGTTGAACAAGACTGGTCCCAACACTGATCCCTGAGGGACACCACTCGTTACTGGTCTCCAGCTGAACACAGAGCCATTGACCACAACTCTGATGTGAAAAGGTAAGAAACCCAGCACATACCCTGTTAGCTTGGGTGACTGTTCACAAAAACACAGGCGGGCCACAGTCCTGCGCGATGAAGGGATACTGCTGCTGTTGGATTTCTTCCCTCTACCCCAGCTGCAGAGGGATAGTTACATGCAGGACTCTGACACACCCGTAGGTGTGGGACCTGGCACTGCTGCTCCTTGCCACCTTCACAAAACTATTTCAGATGCTGGTTGACACCATATGTGCTCTTTAAGCCGTTTATTCCTCTCTGCATCCCTCTGGTAGGAGCAGGACAGGATGCACTGAAGTGCTGTCAGTTGGAACTGCTTCACCTGCTTTGCAGGCTCCACTTCCCTCTCCTTGAGTGCAGCACGGAACCAACTTACTCTAGTAACTTCACAGCAGTTTTAACGCTGCTGCTTTATTTCTAGCTTAACAGAAAGGAGCAAAACTACTGACAGGAGAACTTCTGTGTGTATAGATGTACTCTACACATTCCTGGATACAAGCATATTTAATAATGCTGCCTAAATCTCTAGTTGCAGGAATGAGATTTTCAACTAATAAATACAGTTAAAAGCCTGGCTTTATAATAAGGCCTCTGACTTTAAAAACATTACTGTAATTTTGCATGATAGAAGTAAAGCCATATCACTATAATGAAATGGGCAAATTTATCATGGAGGAAGTGCTACCCACTGTGACATGAAAATGCACAGAAACTCAGTGCCATAGTATTTTGACAAGAAAAAGCATTGGCTGAGGCTTGTTTTTAATTTTTTAAGCAGCTTTCATTATTATTTCCAAGAGGATTCTGCTTAAACACTACCAGAAAGAAGCAACTCTAGATATTTCAGTGGTAAGGTGTAGATTTCCAGAAGAAAAATGGAAAATCATACAACTTTGAATCAAATATTTACCAGACATTTCTTTGCAATACTTTTAAGAGAATATTCTTCGATATTCCTGATGTCTGCATGATCTAAACAGCATAGAGAATTATATCAGTTGCAACTTTAAGCTGAAAATAATGTTTCTAAAATGAATTTGAAGCAAAATTTTGAAAAAGGTCATAAGCATTAAAAAAAATTAAGAAAAAAAAAGAGGAATTGTCTTATTCTTCTCATCCATATTCTCCAAGGCTTCAATGTGGCAGACAATTTCAGACCAGAAGCTAAATTCACAGTGTGTAAACAATGAAAATTCAAATACTCTCCGCCAGTGCCACCAGCATATCTCTTAAGCACTGATGAATGATTTGAAAGAGCAGCTGCAAGCAATAGGAGCTGAAAGGGTCTGGCTCTGCCCAAGTGAGATAATTGGCAACAGCCATCTCTGTGTACAGATTTCAGATCTCTTTATTTGCTAATCCATGAATTATTTATACGTGCTGCATAAAGTTCATGTGTTGGGGTGATATTATCAGCCTAATAAATAAAGACATGGGGAGTTCTGTGAACCACTGCTTACAATTAAATATTTTCCCATTTATAGTATTTCCCAGTCTATGCTACAGACAGATGTTCTTGCTGTTTGCCTCCGCAACCTTATTGACACAAACATCAAACAGATTTGTGCTGCTATTCACCCTCCCCAAGGCATTTAATTTTTTAATCTAATCTTTTACTTCCTCAAATGTAACTTGGCTTGGAAAATCATAGAATCACAGAATGATTTGGCTAGGAAAGGACCTTAATTAAGATCATCTAGTTCCAACCCCCCTGCCATGGGCAGAGACGTCTCACACTAGACCATCCTCTCTCTCCGCTTTATTCACTCAGGATTAAAAAACCACTTTTGTTGAGATGCTTTAAACTACAGGTCTTTAACTGTGCCACTGGCAACTCTGTCTATCTTAGCATATTAGAAGCAGTCACCATTTTGCCATCATTGGCTTTTTAGGTAAATTTGCAATACCTCTAACTCTCAGGAAGGGGAAAAAAACATTTAACAGTTAAACCACTACACTGGAATACAGAGCCCTCAGGAATGGTAGGAAATAAAAGAGAAAATGATCAATACTGTCTTGTTCTCGGGCTATAGGTAGGAGTGCACAAACCACACCGATGGTACTGCTTGTTTCTGCCCTGTCTGATACTGGTAATAAATTTCATGCTTACTTTACAGAAAGCAGAAACAAATCTAGTTGTTCTGAGGCAGCTGCAGATAGCAGAGTCTAGAGGGCAAATGAGCAAGAGATTTGTCCTTAATTATACCAAACAAAATAGGTCTGATGCATTTTTCAAAAGGTTGCTTGAGTGAATTAGCATGATCAGGACTTCAGTCCATTGTATGGGATTTTAAGAGGCACCTACAAACAGTGGTGCTGGAAGCTGGGCTGACACTGGCTGGCTGTCCTATGGTCACTGAGCCACAGGACATGGGACCTCCAGGTCTGAGAATATCCTTCCTTGCTTCTTCAGGTAGTTGTCTATCACAAAAGTATTGTCAAAACCCCTGTAAGTATAACTCTGTTTTTGCTAATTCTGTAAGCATAATTCTGTTTTTGCTCTTCTGTTAGGAGCTGCCTTGAAGCTACACTGGCTGTCACTCAATTTGCACCTTTCAGGCTTTGTTTCAACAAGCTGCTTTCTGTTAATCATGAGTATTCCCATTATAGCTAGATCAGTCATGTGTCCCCAAAGCTCTCATCTAGTAGGATGAACTAGAGTATTTTAGCTCCCTTTTATAGGACAAAATTTCTTTCCATCTTATTCTTTAATATACGGCCATTTTACATTTAGTTCCTCCTTCCTGAGCAGAAATGAGCAGGTCTCTACCCATGCTTCAGAGGGTGTCTTAACTGGTTCTTATGCAAGCAAACTGCTGCTTGCCCAGTTCCATCCTAAAAGTGTGCTTTTTCCATTACTATAGCTGGCAGGCATTTTTCAGACACCCAGGGATCAGCACTGCATGGCCAGGCACCCATCTGGTCTTCTGAAGCATTTGTAACTCTTGAGCTTCAAGCAAACAAGACAAATTCTTGCCCTGAGTCACCACGTGACTAATTTTGGTCTTTGTACTATTAATTTCTCCCACTCCAGTCCTGCAAGATGTCTAGCTTCTCCAGTATTTCACTCTGCCTTCTGATGATGCTTATCAGCTCTGTGGCCTTAACAAATTCCATTAGCTGCATCCAGCTTTGGGTTCCCAGGCTGCTGAGGAGCAATCTAAGTAAGGCCATTCCCAAGGCCAGCTCCTAATGAACCCTGCTGCTGATCTCCAATTAGCCTTATATTTCTCTTTATCATAATCTACTGCCTTCTTTCATTTAGCTGGCACTTAACCTTCCCTTACAATTCTTTCACTAATCCCCATCCTATCCCTCTTAATTAATATCCTCCAATGTGGTATCACATCAAGTGGGCTGAATGAAAGCGTTTCCCTCCTTTCATGAGGTTTTGGCTAAGGTTTTCAAAAGCCATAATGCAGTAATGCATATGGATGATTCCAAAGAGGAAAACAGAAAACCTACGACCTTCAAGAAATGTCCGCAGTACACATTCATCCACTAGAGTGATAAGATCAGCAGTGAAAAGAAGGTAGGTTAAGAGAATTTGCTTGCAGAGTTCCCAAACCTGGTCATGCACCATGACTGTGTACTTGGAGATACTAGTCCCAGAGTTAGGAAGGGACCACTCCACCTCATGCGGAGACAACTGACTTACCAAAAGGCTGATGTATTTTGTTCTAGTATGCTGCTTCAGATATATGGTTGGAAGAATGAATCTGAGTAGAGAACTCCCCATACCCAATTCTCCTTCTTTCTCCAATTTCTGTTCTATTTTCTGACATTTTTAATTGAAGCCCCCCTTAATTTAACCCCTTTTAGTTCAATTTCAATCCAGACTTTCTGCAAACTTTGAAAAGAAATGAAAACAAAAGTTTAACATTTGTCCCCATCTTTTAAATGTAAGATTTTTATTGGATGAATATATGCTAATCATAACAAAATACCATATGTGGAGGAACATTCATGACATTTTCTGTATTCCCTCCCTATTTTGGAAAGTGTTTGGATAACTTAGGATGCCCAAGAAGGCTGTGCACACTCCATCTTTGGAGGCTTTGAAGATGACTAGTCCTGAGCAATCTTGTCTGACTTCTTCTCTGACACTGCTTAGAGCAGGAGGTTGCACTACAGACATCCTAAGACTCCTTCCAAACTGAATTCTCCTACAATTCTCTGATTTTATGATTAAAAAGTATCATAAATGACAGTGATATCGTGATGGAAAGACTATGTAGCCAAGTTCTGGTAGAACTTTGGAAGGGGAGGAAAAGCATTGCAGCCCTTGTTACTCCTTCCAGCTTCTCCAGTAAACACACTGCTGGTATATTCAAGGGAAAATGATACTTCTTTGTAATCACAACATGAAAGAAAATGCACTCTTCTCAGTGCCATTCACAACTCATTAACACTGACAGAATAAAACCCCACTGAGTTTATGCAATAAAAAGCGTATTACAAATTTATATAATCTTAATTGATTCTTTTCCATAAGCAAAATTCTCTTATAACAAAATAATGATATCCTAGCTAGTTAAGTGATAACTAGTGATGGATATTAACTTAAAACCAGAAACAAACAAATAACAAAACCCCCAGAACAACTACCAAATGTAAATGACATTGCTTCACATTGTCTAGTCATTAAGCTGTTTTCCTCTCATGAGTTCTCAGGTTTTAATATATCCTTAATGTACTGACCACATTAATAAGGGACTAAACAAGTATCATGCAAAGAGAAAACAAAGGCCACTAATAAACCTTACAGCATGCCCAGCTGGCAAACAAGGTGAAAGAAGCAGTTTTCCTTAGAGGAAGCTCTAAATCTTGCAGGATGGTAACATCTGCACTATCCACAGCAGAATAATGAGTTCAGCCAAGGTCACTCATATAGCTGGAAGTAACACACATGCACCCCAGTCTCAACATGCAGGAGGCCACTGCCTGATTTGTGAAGCTTCATTATCTGAAGCATTGGAGGAACCATGTTGTCATGGTCATTTGTCTCCTATGAGTGAAGCTCAGATAAAATTTTATATGTACAGAATTACCAAATGACAAGAACTCTGACTGTAAGCAGATGATAGATCATCTTCCTCTGGGCAATGTCAGACAGCTCATATTTAGAAGCAAGAGTCAAAATGAAAATGGCATCAAAACATGTAAAAGGAAGGAACGTAGTGCTTTACAGAATGAAGTAATTTCAAGGGGATAGCAGTTTCACTTTCATTCCACAATATTTTTATTTTATGCACTGGAAATTACAGGTGTTTACTATTAATTTTATTATTAAATATTTATGCATATTTTTCCCCATTTATACGTGTCACTCAGTATTTATGGGTACTTTTACACTGCATTAAAGTTGTATAACAATACAGTAAAATATTTTATAACACAAATGAATGGCCTACTAAAAGGAAGACAAAATGTGACTGGAACATCCACAAAAGTCATCACTTTAATTAATCTTAGACTACTTTAATAACTATCTTGTTAACAGCTGATACTACAGAAGTTATCTTTCAAATTCCAAATTACTAATAGAACCTTCTTTCTTCCTGGAGAAAAAGTTTTTGCAATACCTTCTGGTTGTGCAAAAAGGATTTTTCATCCCAGCCTGCTATTTTGAAGTGAGGGAGTGAGAATGAGAGAATGAGCACTCCCCATCCTGCCTTTACCCATGGGATTTCTGACCCATGAACTGCACACAAAGGAGTTGAAATGCAAGAGCCAACCTCGGCTGTTAAGTAAGAAAGGGAGTCAAGTGAATACAAATGTGAATTATATAGTAATTATAATATAAATAGGACCCAGAGATTAAGTCTGTGCATGCTTTCAAACAGCAGAAACTAATTTAAGCTTCATAAGCCTCAGGAAAAGTTCCAAAAGGTCACAGTTTGCCTGAAAGCACTAATTACAGCCTCCCCCTACTGGGTATACAAAAACCCAAGCGTTGCCATAATCATCCTTGTATAGGAAACCACTCTGGTCACAACAGATAACAGCCACCCAGTGACCTAATATTTGAGCAACCATTGGGAATGCCTTCCAGGCATAAGCAGGGCTGCTGTGCTCACTTAGCATGCATTTAGCGTGTGGCTGGGTAGGAGCCTGCCACTGTTGGGTCATGCCTGGTTATCACATTGCAAGACATTTAGCTGCACTTCGTTGTCTCCATGTTTCCTATGCATCTTGGATTTTTTTAGCCAGATATTTTGGCTAGGATATGTAGGTTGTGCAGTAGCACAAGGATAGCACATTCTTGTGGACTGCCTGTCCTGCTCTACCCAGAAAGACAACATCATGTTCAGACCCCTCACAGCACAGTGTCAAAGAGTTGCTTTCCATCCCTTGATGTAAGACCCCCAATTCAGGCCAAGGGTAGCTCAGATGGTTCAGAGAATCTGAACCCCCATGAACTGCACATAAGGCAATAAATATCAAACCTTTCTGCTAAAGTATACTATAAACACTTTCCGCGATAGAAAACAACATAAATCAGGGCCACCAGATGAAAACTATAATTTATTTTTGAATAATAGAGAATATAGATATCACTCTACTCCAGGGTGCAGTCACCAGATGGCCCATAACATACTCCCAAATCGTCACTCTGTGGTTCTTTAAAAAAATTAAGCTAGTACTGTCCACTTCCATCTCCACCTCGGCCACTTGGTCCTACCCCAGTGTTTCCCATTCCCTTGCATGATCAGGAATGTTTGTACAATCATCCATCAAAACACCACAACAGCTTCTAGAACCGATCACAGCAGAAAAAGGAAGTTATAGTTAATTTTCATTCAGTTAAGTTCCTGTACCCAGCTCAGGGTAAGCCTATTCATGGCACAGGTAGCAGACTGCTGAAAAAGACCTCATGCTGGATAGAGGATGGACGCTCTTTCAGTGGCAGCACTGACTTTGTTTTCTAGTCCCTGTAGACATACAGTGCTGTGGTCCTCCAAAGTGTACTGATGAAAAATACAGTAAGGTGCTTTATAGGGAGTTATTGCATTTCACAGCAAGATAAGGTAAGGTAAGGACAGCACCTTTCCCTGAGCCTCCTTCTTCTGGTCAACCTCCTGGGAGCTATTGCTTATAGTGCCTGCAGTAAGGAAAGTATTTAAAGTTGGCTCTCAGCCTTGGCTGAGGTCTTCATAGCTACTGATATGGCTGCGCTGAGGTGTGGAAGTAGCTGGTGCATACCCCATTACTAAAATGCAGGAAGGAACCACACACATTTGTGTAAACCAGGACATGCCTATTGTGCTTTTCTATCCATAGGCTTGGTTAATAGAACTTGGCTAATGGAACTCCTTTTCAGTGCTAGTAGTTCCTTCAGCATTTAAGGAAGCCTCTTCAGACTACTTCAATGACATCATTTACTATGAACCTTGCCAAAGGCTAACTGAATTGCTCAGCTCTGTCCCCTTCAGCAGGACCAGTTGCACTTAGGCAGTATTTACCTGAATTTCAGTAAGAACTGCATCTTTAAGATGCTTTGCCATTACCAGAATCAACAGATTTATGATTTTATTAGTTGACAAGTTGACACTAAACTCGCATGCTTCAGTTGCATCGCCAAGCAGGAGGCTTTCTACATAACTAAGTTTAAGTAAGGATTAAATGTAGGTATTTCCCCTCTGTGCATTTAATGTTTGTTTCAGGCCCTGGGGTTTACCCACAGCAGCAAGCTTTCCCCAGATGTCTGCCAGAGATGCCCCAAAGCATGTGGAGTGTTCACCTGGAGAAATAAGATAGGAATTTCAGCTTCTCGTCTCTCAAAAGCAGGAAAACAACTTTCTACCATTTTAACCTGGGTGTTATTGACAGGAAACACTCCTAATGAAACACTGTAGTGCTTGATAAGCATTTTATTCCCTGTCCAAATCCTTCTTAAATGATCAATACTTCCATACCACTCACAGGGAGCAAATTTCTCACACACATACACATCGAAGGACCCTCCAAATCAGAAAAGCTGTGGGATGACATTCCCCGTCACAGCTGCACTGTGTCTCCTAACGCACTCACAATGCTGTAAAACCATATAATACATAATGATGTGCTTCTAGCCAAAATGGGTTATTATGTTTTTCATAACTGTTTTACTGCTTCTATAACTCAAAATTCAATCCCTCATTCAAGAGATTGTTGCCTATCTCTAAAGGCACTGAGGGATGCTGCAGTGGCACGGGAGGCTGGTCTTGCTGGAGTCCCATCCTGCAACATGCCAAGGGGCTCTTCTGCTGCTCTGGGTTCCTCCAGGTCCCGCTGCGGCTGGTGGGAGTTAAGAGCATTCAGCACCTGGGAGGACTGGCCCTGTGCTTATTAAGACCTGTGATGTAATTACAGACTAGTTATTGAATTGCTATTGAGACGAAACATCACGCGGTGCTGTGAGCTAACAGCAAACGTGTACAGCCATGGCTTGTTAACTCTTCACTCCGGAGTAATTTAATCATTTCACATACTGCTTTTGTTACAGGAGTGCTCTCCTGCATACTAATAGTTGGGTTTCTGCTAGGAAGGTTTCTCTGCAGTGAACAGATTGAAGATTCACTGAATCTTTCAAAACCACTCTGGTAATTTATCCATCTATGCCCCTTATTGTCACTGCATATCTGAGCATTGCAGTCAGTAATGGATTTTTTTTTTTGTAACACCTCTAGAAAGCTGGAATTACAAGATATGCTTGAGTACTCTAAAGGAGCTTGTGACAGAGAAAAAAATTAAACCCATGTGTCTTAAGTTGCATTTTGCAGATAGTTAGGATTTCTTGGATCACTGTTACTAAATGTGTCTTTGAATTCTCCATGTCCAGATAGATACAGGCCAACAAATTAAAACAGGTATTATAAAACCCACCTGTTTGTAAAGTATATGTATCATAGGTGTCCACATTGAACTCAGGATTTAGAGAATCTAACAGTACTATATAAGTAACATGATTATATTGTTACAGAAATGGAAAAAGAAAAGAAATTCACCTACTTCTTGCCAACATATTTGCTTAAATATTGAGTTGGTTTATAGTCCATAATTATCCAGGGAAGAGCTAAGCTGCACACTTTCATTATTGCTTGTACTGATGTTTACCTGAGCATAACAGCTACTAAGAACAAGCTGGTACCAGGAATGTTGTTGAAGAGATTGTGATATGCAGGATGTCTATGTGATATGTAAGGTAATATATAAGCCATGTATTAAGGTTTTGTGGACAAAATGTTGCTTTATGAACTTGTACTTTCTGAATGGTAGACACCCTAAAATTGACTTATGGCTCATAGCATTTGCTTGTCCATAGTTAGTATAAAACCCCCCTGTCTCCAGATTTCCCATTGCTTTCCAGGGATGGTTGGTCTGGCCCAAATGGCACAGGTTAAAAGGTCTGATTAAATGAAGGAACAGGGAAAGATGTATAAAGAGGCTCATTATTCTCCTGCCTGAAGGCATGAACCGAGCTCTTATTGCATGAGCTGAACAGACATGTCCCTGATGGGTACATTATTGCAAAAATCCTGAAGAGGATAATTAAGCACCATCCACTGATGGAGACAGGTTACAGAGCTAGACACATTTCTGTTCTATTCCAGTAGCCAATGGTGCTTTTCCTTGGAGGGTTGTCTTGCAATATGAGGAAAAAAATGGGGGTCATGATACTTGACTCAAGATGTGGCCACAGGCAAACCACTAATTCTCACTCTACTACTGCTCCCCACCTAGTGAAAGATCACTTGATGAGAATGATCATCTGGGGAAAGGTTGCAAAGGGCTTTACGCATCTTTCCATAACTCAAATGAAACACTTACTGCAGTATTTATTTTTCCAGCAATAAAATATCTACTTCCTCTTCCCTGTATCCTGCTAAATCTCATAAAGAATTATCCTGAGATATTAAATAATACTAAGCTCTTCCTGTTCAAAGAGACATAGATGTATAAATTACTGCCAATAATGGCTTTGTGATGATCCCACGGACACCTCATATTAATGGAGAAACTGAAGCAAAATGTGATTTGACACTCGTGGTGAAAGACAAATGTCATAATCTTCTTTACTGAGGCAGAAAGGATTCAGACACTTTTATTCAGAACATAAGCTCGTAACAGTAGAAGCCCCTGGCGTTTTTGTGGTGAATATTACACACAAAAATGTCTCAAAAGAGATATGCTAGAACTAGTAAGTTTTTGTGAAGATAAGTGTTGATTAAAGCTCATTCTTCTGGGACTTTATGAGATTTTCAGGGAAAAAAGTTCCCTAAACTCAGCATTAAAGAAAGTGTAGATTAAACTGACTGAATCAATAAGAAGACAGGCAAAGTAAAATGTTACTTTGTTACAGTGAAATTTATCAAAAAATCCAAGCACTTTACTGTTTTAATTTAGCTTTTCTTTGAAGACCATTCAAGCCTACCCAAATCAGCTGGTAATCCCATGAGAGAATAATACTAGGAGATTTTCTCAAAAAAGACAAAGTCTTTATGCAATAATAGCACCTAAATATAGCCACGGTGCTAGAAATAATGCCAAGAATTTTAAGTTTAATCATATTTGTAAAGAAAAATCCATGGGTTTTATGTTCCTGGGCTGATCTATACCAATAGCAATGGTGCTGGATGCTGCCCTTTCAAAGGATGTTCCCACCCACCCAGCTCTTGGCTGAGTTTATCCCAAGCTGTACAGCACTATGCAGCACACAAGGCAGCATTAATGACCCAGTTTTCCCATTTTTCCAACCACCTCCAGCTTCCTTTAAATGGTCTTTTGCACAGTAGTGCTGGCTAGTAGTTCTTAGTAAAAAGACCTTGCTACATTATTAGAAGAAAGCAGGAGATGTGCTAGTTAGGAATCACTGACTGGGTTTAGAAAGACTGCAGTGATCAAAGACATGAGCCCTGTTTTGAATCCTGGTTCCAACAAGCATAAATGATGAGCTGATGCGTTCTCTAAAGCAGCCCTCATTATAAAGTAGTGATTTCACTTAACATCTTTTGTAGCTTAGACTCATGCACACTAAGAACTTCTGTATATGGGGCATTTTTCAGAAGTGTAACCATACACTTCAGACTTGTATCATCTGTGTGGGCAGGAGCTTGTGCTGTGACCGCATCAGAGGACATAAAAATCTAGACAGGTAAAGCGATTGCAAACCATGGGTTTAGACCTCTCCATACTACAAAGCTGAACCTTGCTAAATCATGTTCTGGACTCTATGGTGTTAAAATGTGATTAAAAGTGAGGTAAAGACAACCTGCCACAAAAAAGAGGCAGATGATTTGATAAAATTTGGTATTGACAGTCTTTTCTGAGTCCAACAAAAATCTGGAAAGTAAAAGAAATTAACTTTACAATGAGCAGATTAAACAGAGTAAGTGGAAGCAGCAAGTAGTGCTCCTCGGTGTTCCCATGTCCAGATGGTGTTTCCATACTCCACCGAGAGGAAGGAAAGAAGATAATTAAATTCTCAAGAAACACTGAGTAGCTGATAAGTTTCAAGCTAAATGCTGCCTCTATAAAGAATAAACTTGCAGCACTTGTCTTTAAAACCAATAAATACACAGACAGAATGTATTACATGCGCAATGGTATGAGGAACTTGACTCAGATTATCAGTAATTTGGCTCTGTTGCTTCTTCAGTAGCATCAATCACTTTCAAAGGAGATCTTTAAATTGCAAAGTTTTCCTACTGTATCCTTTTGCACCACGTGTTCTCTGTTTATGGGACTGACCAGGACTTTATCTGGAAGCACCTAAGTACTATAAATCCTGTTTTTAATGATTTCCCAGGCATCATTCAGCGCTGAAGGGCCAGTAGCATAGCTACAGAGCTGTTGTTATTGCTGCTGGCTCAGAGGACATACCTGGGAAAAAGCAGACATACACCCAGATAAACCCCTTTCCTGTTGGTTCTTTAGGTATTTTATCAAACACAGCTCAGTTGCAACATATTATTTTGCTCTATATCTACAAAATCACCAGCTAGGAAAGGCAGAAATTACTTCATTCCTGTTACCTGTGATTACTGATCTACAGCATCTAGGCAAGGCTACTAATAACCACAGTGCTAAGAGAGGACATCCAAATCAGATGATAATACTGCCTCATTTTTGTTAGAAGAGTCTGTTTTGATTTCTCCAAAGAGAGAGACATTTTAAAGTCATTTGACCTGCTCAATACTGACAGTAAAGACTATCAGTCAGCTACAAGCGCAGGTTCCAGCAGAGATAATCTTCAAAGAGCTAGGATAAACTGTAGCGATTTTATGGTATTTTGATCAAGACAATCTTTACTGTTTCTGGAGAAGAAGGAAGGACTTGAGACCTACAGCAGAAGATAGTGTTCCCAGTTCTGTTACACTGGTGTCTCTTCTCAGAATGAAAGCTGATTTTTCTCAAACTGGTCAATGAATGAAAGGATAATATACAGTCCAGAGGCAAAGGCACTTCTCTATCACCGGTCACAATGCACGCATGAGACAATGGTTTTCTCTTAGTCCTCATTACAGTCTTCTCTCATCTGTGTAACTACCAATTTTCTTTGTGTCATCCCTAAAAAATGATTAATCCCTTCCTGATAATGCATGATTATGGGGAACTTTAATTAGCAGGCTTGTAGGAATTCCATGAACAACACTCCCCCTTATAATTTTCATCATGGCATTAATTGCATTAACATATGCAGGTGCCAGAGGTCTTCCTTTATATTCCTCTTGTCTGAGCTAGAAAGCATTAACCCTTTGTGGGGAACCATACACCTCTGCAAGTGTATTGAGCTGGTCAAGATAAGCTTATAGCTGAGATCAGTTGATGGAGGCTGAACAACTAATGTAAAAGATGCTCCGATGCCGCTGTCTGTAATAGCAGGGACTTGAACTATGGGATCCAGAAAATCTTTGCCAGTTCTGAATAACTTCACAGATTTTTCTGAGAGTGAAGGTACTGTACGCAAACCTGCCACGTCGAGTGTTGGAGTACACATTAGCCTGCAACAGAAATGGTTGCGTATCCTCTCTTCTCCCATGAACAACCTCATTAGGACTCAAGTTTTGATAGTGCTGGCAGGTTAGACTTGGGATTGAGGGAAGGAGTCACTGAAGACAATGTGCTTCTGTTTAAAATGGAAATACTAAAGCACTACACAGCTCACTATAGTGGTAGTTGTTGATAAGGCTTCATCCTTCTGAGGAGAAGAAGCTATCACCTAAAAATGGTCCTCAGCACTTTACTGGCTCAGTGTCACTCAGCCTTTCACTGTGCATGCCTGAGCCCCACTAAAGAAACAAGAATAAATTGCTTCCCACAGCCAAAACTTATATTTTCTTACCCTTTTCTCTATGCAATTGATTTTTACATCGTATTCAAGATGAGAAAATCCCAACCTCAATTAAATTTATTTAAAAAGTAGCAAAACCTTTCCATCCAGAATTTCTTTCTGTTTTTCTTAGAGAGCATCACTGGCAGTTCCTGTGCTGGTTTATGAGAAGAGGCAGAAGTGTAAGCCCATATTTTATGATGAAAATGAAAACAGGAGTGACCTTACTCCAGCATATATTGCTTTTTCAACAGTGTCTAAAGGAGATAATCTAACAGTAGTCTGCAAGGCATCATGTTTCCTTAGATCCTGCAACAATAATTCAATCATAAGCATATAAAATTAGATGAAAAATAAGGTAACTAGCCTTCTGGGACTGAGTGGTTGCAATAAATATTGCCTCCTGACATAAGAATTACATTGTCCTCTTGAAAGAGAGGTTACCTTTTATTATATTATGCTTCTCCCATTTCAGTCTGTGCCAGGTTAGCACTGCTGTTAAGTTCACATGCTGCCCCTAAGCTACCAAAGCAGCGAGTAGAAAACTTCCAACTTTTAATCTTTGGGATAATTTTTTTTTAACTAAAGATATATATTTTCCCTTTTCATTGCCTTTCATTGAAGTATCACAAAGTACTTTATAAGCATCAGTTCATTGAGGTATCACAAAGTACTTTATAAGCATCAGTTGCTTGATCAAATCTTACAAACCTTGACATCCATTTTAGAGAAGTTAAGCTGAAACACAGTTGTGTCTGTGTTTCTAAACTCAGTGAAGTTTGCAACTGAAGGTCACAAGCTAGTTAGCAAAGAGGGATAGAGTGAAACAGAGGTATGGCGAAAATTACTGTCTAAGTGTCATGGTCTGACATAAAGTCATATGGAAGTCACGCTATAAACACACTTCTGTAGGCAGTCACAGAGTACACAGCAAGACCTGGTGCTTTTA
>JBCJKH010016138.1:0-24014 GCA_039877255.1 Loriculus beryllinus
TGAAGGCCCCAGAGCAGAGTAAGCTATACATCATATTATGAAAGTAGGTACACATGCTTTCTTACACAGGTGAGATCCAAATGCAACTTAATTAATGTAGGAAGAATCACAGCCATGAAATCCAGATCAACTTCCACACAGAGATAAAAGACAAATAACAACATCTGTGCCTTTTCGCAAAGTGGAAGAATTGGGGAGTGATGAGAGAGGAAGAGTACAAAATTGAAATTTTTCAGAGCAAATATATTATTGCATGTATTGGAGCAAAATCCTTCAAAGTATTCCATAAAGAGCACAACTACCTAAGCTTGATTTCCTGTGCTTCTGTGCCCTGGAAACCTCCCTTCACCAGCTACCCAGCTCCATATCTAATCTGACTGCACAAGTCCTGTGATAAAGCAGGTTCCAACTGTGTCTCAGGCACTCCCATTCCCTGACATTATCTCCAAAGCACTCCTCTGCCTGCAACAACTGCTTCGGCCAGAGGCAACATAACCAGTCACTGGTTTCTAGTCAGGAAAGTGCTTACTGGCCAGCCAGCATTTGCATGCTGACTGACTAGCAACAGGCTTAACAGGACTGATCACTGCTGAGCTTATCATGCAGCCTCTCCATTCCTGTGAGCACTGCTTGGTGTCTCTTTTCTTTCTATTCAAGTTATTTTTTTCAAAACCTTTTGGAATTTGACCAGTGAGATTTCTGCCTTTCTTCCTAATTTCAAGTAATCTTCAACAATGAGAGATGCACACATAGTGCAACTGCAGAACTTTGTTTCCTGATGACACCTAAACCAAGACTCTTCAGAGATTAAGTTGCTCACCAGCATTGGTACCAAACACCAAGAATGATGGGATCAGTGCTGATCCTCTCAATTATCCTTTGAGTTTGTGATAGGTCCATGATAACGCAGGCATAATATAAAACAATGGTAGTCTAACTTTATTGAACCTGCTTATTAAAAGGATCATGATGATTTCTCATATGTGAATAGTGTTACTATGAATTATTTTCAGTGTAGTCAAGGACAGCTTTTTTATAGAGCAATCCTATAACAATGAACCTGTGTTGCTAGTTATCACTCATACTTTAATTCAGTGGAATAGTTTAGCCTCAGCATGACACAGCAACAAGTTGAACTGATGAAGTCAAGTTTCAGGAAAATTTATATTTTCTGAGCAAGTTAGTTTTAGCATCTCCCTGAATAGGACTTAGGATTTTGATCAGTGAATCTTTGCTAAATATGCCATTTGTTCTCATCTTTGCTGTGGTTTCTCCAAGCATTTGTTCCTCTGAGGAAAACCTCTCTGTTTCTCCATTAGTTGCTCTACAGTAACTCTCTTTGACAGAGCAAATTGATGAAAATCAGAAAAAGATCTGTTTTAAAGAGAAGCAGATCTATCTTTTTTCCTCCACTCTTTGCTAAGATTCCTAGCTGCAATATCTTAGTTATGGTGTTTATAAAGGATGAGTGGTTTCTCAGTATCTTAGTAAGATCTACAGTGACTGAAGAAGAATAATCAAAAGCAGGATGGAGTTATGATTATTTTCTAACCCTAACATTTCACAAGAGGAAGATCATTGTAACTTACAGGTAGATAGATTTGTTTTTTTGAAACAAGACCTGAAAAAAGGAGATGACAAGACGGGAATAATTAACCAGTTCTTAAGAAACCTTTTGAGATAATGGAATCGTAGGCTACAAATTCTATGCGCTTGGAAAAGGCAGAAGAGCAAGTATTACAGCTTTTCAGAGGATATACAAGAATAGCCTGCAAGGTGTCAATTTGTAAGGAAAGACGATAGTAAGCAACTTTTTATAGCAAGAGCAGAGATGTGGCTGGACAAAAAATGTTCCCACACATCTTCACTTGCAAGAAGCTTTTGAGTGCTGAAGACTAATGGCTAGGTCCTGATTTCACTGGAAACTCTGAAGACTTTTTTTGCTCACATTTCCATCAGAGAATCAAATTGAAGAAGAGAACCTGAGAAAAATTTTACATTGATTGAGATTTGTTTTGCACGCTTTTGTACTATTATGATATATAGACTATGGGGAAATTTTTTTTTTTTTTTTGCCTTTAACTAGCAGTACACAAAAATAGGGATTTCCTTCTTAAAGATAGTGTGTCAGAAATTCAGTGTAAGCAGAGCAGATTTACTGAATCTGTGTCCCATTTACTTTTGTGAAATTGTGCTTAAACTGTTAAAGATGCAGACAACATCAATAACCTCATAAACCAGAGAAACTATCAAGCAAAATAACATATATTGTTATATGTTGTTATATAGAACATACATAGTAGTTTGAATATTGTATAGAAAACAATAAAAATTGAAGCATTTCCAGTAGTTCACTAAGGTACTCAAGAGAAGTCACTCAAGACAACAACGGTTATTCAGACTCAGTAGGAAGAAAGAAAACTGTCTTTACTGAAAACAATTTGTGACTAACTTAGGTTGGTTTGTGGGTTTGTTTTTTTTTCTTTTTTGTCTTTTTATTATTATTATGGAGTTTTGTCCTGTTCCATCATTTATCAAGTCAGCATAACTCAGTTTTGAAAGGAAATTTCAATCCGTTAACTTTTTATCTTGACTATTTACTTTTCTTATTTATACTAAGCTACTTCACCTAATTCATATCTGTGTTTCCTCTCTCTTGGTTCACTGACACTGTCAAAATCTTGTAATATTAAAAGATGGGCAAATAAAAACAGGAAGAAGAAAAGAAAAAAAAAAAAAAAGCAGCCAAACCAATGAGAAGCTTTTTCCATTCCTGTTCAAACCAGATAACTAAAGTGTATAGCTATTGTGAGTTATGACTTTAAATTACCCAACTACACGAGAGTTGACCAATATTCCTAAGTAACTGAAGAAAGCCTTTACTAAAGTAATTCTTAATTTTCTTCTTTGGTTGCTGTCTGGCTTTTTTAATGCATCAGAATTCCCATTCATCTACAACTATTTATGCATTCTTGCACCTTAGGCATGGAGACACCTTCAAACCAGTAGGTAAACATCATAAATTCACCTTTTTTAGCTCCCTCTTGATTTGGTGTAAAAATCAACTGAGCATTGAAAAGTGACAGATTATTTTCTTTTACGTGTGAGAACCCCTAGGTTCAGAAACCTAAATATCATCTTGAAGACTACAAAATTTAAATCAAGTTGAACCAAATATAAACCATGAAAAATCAAATGTGTTCTGAACAGATATTTACAGGGTAATAATAAAATAGAAGGAACTGAAGCTTATGCTGATCTAGCAAACCTATCTCCAAGTATAATAAACAAAATAATTCTAAGAAATTAAATATAGTAATTAAATTAATTAGAAAAGGTCTACAATGGAAGACTGAAGGAATTATCTGAACACCGTAGAAGTCTACTGGAGTCATAAATCTGACAATTCCTGTAGACTTTATATTCAGAAATGGACAAGAGAGAGCACAGCAATCATAAAAATTCCAAAAAGTCTACCCTAGGAATTTATTAGGGCATCAATTTTTAGGTACCAACATAAATTTGAAGTTTTGTTAGAAAGTGGATGGTAACATATGATTTCTAATTATTTATGAGAATGCATTAGGATTCAAAACGGAATAACTGATTTTCGACTGAAGGCATTGGAAGCCTTTGGTGATCAAACTTCTAAAAATCAAGGTGTTTATTTTGATTTTTGAAAGTATGAACTCAAAATAATATCGTTTGGAGTTTGATCAGAGATGTAATTGATGGTAGAATTATAATGAAATTTCAGATCATATCCTTTCCACTGGACTATGCCATAGGCAATAAATCACTAAATGCAAACTGCTAATTTTCTTTTTTTCTTTTACACAATGCTACATAGGAATTTGAAAATCCATACACATGAAGAATCTCTTTCTTTGTGCATGGTCTTACTGACATTTTAGCAAAAATATGATTAGGTATTTACAATGTTGATACTGAGATTATGAAATAACAGCAAAATCTATTTACTACCTAATTTATTTTACTTGGTGCCAGCAGCTGCTTTGTGTAGTCAGTGATGAAGTCATACAGAATAGAAAAGAAAGAAGAGATCATCTCATATGTCTGCTTCCCTCCTCCAAAGCTGAATATCTCCTCCCTGCTTGGAATTTTCCAAATGATCCCTATGTTTTTGAACCTAATTTTCCCATTTTGCAAGACTATCTGTAAAGTCTTCTGTAGCTTTCTATCACAAAATCTTCAATAACAAAAGCAATAGAGTTTCTATATTTCTATCTTGCAAAGCTCTTAACAGATGTAATTGTTAAAACTTCCCAACCTCCTTTTCAGTGTTTCCCCAATAATTATAATCAGCAACAGCATAAAGAGATAATTGCTGAATGACAATGGTGTAAATTCCACTAAATTGCCTGATGTTAATGTTACGCAATGTTCCACCATATATGTATTTAAGAGCATGGGAGACCTTTCGTTATTCACCTCAGGCCACTTCCATCAGTTTCTTGGTGAATGCTGTCATTTCTGTAAGGAATTGTCTGCATAGATATTGCATGATTCTGTGTGTCTCTAAATGCTGATTTTTTTCCCCTCTTTACCTATTATGCTTGTCACAGGAGTCTCTAGCCTGAAATCAACATAAATGAGTGTGCCTGGCAATATGTGCATGCACAGTCACACAGCCTCATCTGTGAATCTGCAGCAATTAATTATATTTATAGTGAAATATCTGCAGAACATTTGCATGTATGAATTATGTATTGAGTAAAAAGCAGTACACTATGGTTTATGCATTTTTGTTCTCATGAGAGTCCCTTTTTAACTGTAATATATGCTGTAAAGTAAAACAGATTTTTATTAGTTTGTCTATCATTTTAATGATGAAATAGCTTTTTAATTAAAGATATTCTTTTTAGAAGTGTTTTTCAAATAGCTAGTTATCCTGGTTTTACCACTATGTTTTCCAATAAATTTTCCATTACTGCTTAATGTATTATCGTTTAATATTAACTTCTTCTAGAAAGCACCAACAAAAACCCAATATCATCAATGAATACAGGCCAGAGTTTAAGGCAATGAAGTGTGCGTGAAATATAAGCATGATATGATTATCCCTCTTATTATGGTTATTACAATACATAATGAACAGTGTCAGTCTGTTATCTTATCATTTTATTATTTTGTGAATTCACTCAAGAGTAAAATGTAAATGTAGTAGCTGAGAAGTAATGAGTCAATGGGCTGGGAAGTATGATAAAGAAATAATAAGAAGGTAGTATGCTGCAAAGACTATTCTTAGCTAGACTAATTGTATGCTCTGAAATTAATTATCTGCTACAAATATGACAGCTGGCTAAGTTAGCTGTGAAAGAAAACAGAACAGAATATTCAGAAAACCTTTTTTTCTTTGCTAAACAACTTTTGGTGACAATACTGAATTAAAGCTTCATATACTAAAATTAAATTGCATGAGGCACCTGTTCAGAAATTATTCTTAGTTTTTCACATGCTGTCCTAAACAGGGATGCATCAAAATACAGCTTTAAATTTTTCTTGAATTAGTGCCTGCAGATGGAATGACTAACAGCTTCAGTGTACGTCTCTAGTTTTCCAAAGAGCAACATAAAATACCTAAGAAATAATGAGGAGTCAGATAATCTGTTTAAAAAGTGACAAAATAAAATTGCTTCACAAAAAAAAAATCCCAAAACATAGGATTTATTTTAAAAACCTTAAATTCTTTCATGATTAAGCCAGAATTCCTTGCACCTCTCTCACGTTGTGTAACTAATATATATATCCCTCGTGCCTGTTTGCTTGTGTGGAGCTTTGCAGCCTGGAGGAAGATTCCAAACATTAAAACTGAAATGATATAAATTAAATCTGTGTGAATATTGCTCCCTAAATATTTTAGTTGCTTACAGTTATCACAGAATTTTGACAGATTAATACAAATCGTTAAAAAATAATAATTATTACAGCACTTGAGAAGAATTCTAAGATGAGGTTTCTTTTTTTACCAAAATCATGGTCAGCATCACCACACACTCCTGTATTCCTTAATTTATTTTGCTGTAGGACAGTACTCAGCCTGGAATTACCTTTGTTTGAGAGAAGGAGGGGGTTATATTATTCTTCAAGGTTCTGTTGCAGGAAACATTAACATTCATTGACCTTGCAGTGGTAATTTGTACTGATGAGCATCATTATACGACTGGTATATTAAAGGAGCCTATTAGAGATAGGAAGCATCCTATGCTATTCAGAGACACTATTACCATTTGTGATGTGGCTGTCATGAAGTGTTCATATACAGAAGATATTTGGAAGAGTGGAAAAATACTAGAATAGTTAGGATAAGCCATCAAGTTATTATGGCTCACAGGTCAACCTTTTAAAATCAGATCATATGAAAAATTCACACTGATACCTTCCTGGTAAAGAAATATCACATCTTTCCAATTTTAACCACAGAACTATTTTCTTTTAGTGGATGAGTAAAAATTTAGTAGTGTAGTGAATGAGAAATACACGTTTGGGAGTAGAGAGTCACTCTCCGTTCTGACCATAGAGATGCTGGCCAAAAATAGAACTGTGATTGCAGTATTCTAAATAGAGAGTCACCCTGCAAGCTCTTCTTAGGAGGTGCAACACATCTCATTACCACATTTTGGAAGAAATATGTTGTTAACAGAGGATTTTCTTCTTGTATTGAGGCCATGAATATAATTATCACTTGATAATTTACAGCATGCCAACTGTTTTACTGCATCTAGTAAGCAGTAAAGCTCTATAGGGAACATGAAGTTTGTGGCACCTGCAACTCATTAAGAGGGCACTATCAGAAACAAAATGTTTAGTTATCATGTAGTGCTCAGCTATACGCGAGCAGCATTTAGGATTAATCTGGGGATGTTTGCATAAAGGACCACCGGCAACATAAGATGATTGGGGAGTATATGTTCAGAACAAGGAACATAAAAAGCCTTACCAATTTATGAGAGGAAATTAATTTTCTTCAGAAGAAGAGCATACCTTCTCTGACTTGTCATAAGAAGCTGTTTTTCCTAAGGGTCTTCTCTGTGTTCTCTCTTGCTTCTTATGTTCTGTACACACTTCTACTAATAAAAGTGTTTACTATGTAACCACAGATGAGGGTGTTTAAAATGAATCACTTCACCAATTTAAGTAAAAAGTTAGATACATAAAACATAAAAGGAAACCTCAGGTTTTATTTCTTAGCAGATTTAAAGTTTTTTCCCTAAGATGAAGCTGAAGCCATATAAATTATTTCAGAAGTGCTACAATAACCTTTTTGTTGCTAGCTCCTTTCAGTATCAGGGACACTACATGACTCAGCCACTCCTATGCAAGCAGTTGAGGATATTTGAGACACTGTATTCAGAGTACAAGTACTAGTTTTATCACATATGCATTGCAAGCACATCCACCAAAGTTGAATCCTATGTTCTTTAGGATTGTCTGAGAGGAGCTCACTCAGGAAGCTCATGGAGCCTGTTCCTGGTTGCCCTCTTCATTTGAGGTAACTCACGTGCATTCAGGGCATGGGCTGAGAATTGTATGAATTGATCTGGGTACACAGCAGAAGAGGGAACCTTGTGGAAAAGTAACTTTGTAAGATAAGCTACCCCCTCCGAGACTGTCCTGTTGGCACTCAAAATATCACAGGATTTAAACGCAGGTGAAATACCAGGCAGTGTATGGAGGTAAAGAGGAAAGAAAATCTGCAGCAAGCAATGTGGTGATATGGATACTGGGCTCATAAATGGAAACAGGGATTAATAAAAGGGACGACTGGTTGAACTAGGGACAAGGAGTTAGTAAGAAAAACGGAGGCCTGGGAATCAGTTCACTGGAGGAGAATGACCTTGAGGTAGAAACAACCAAAACCAGATTTCTTCAGCAAATGAACTGAAAATTGGAAGTAAAGAGAATAGGAAAGTAACAGGACAGCTCAGGCATGTTTGATAACAGCCAAGAATATAGGCCACTCAGCCTATATATAGAGCCAGAATATACAGGCTATTGAGATAAGGCTGACTGGACAAGTAGACTGGGACATTGAGCTAGGCTGATTGCCAGGTGAAGATTGACAATGAGACCTGAAGGAAGGAGATGGGGAGCCAGAGTAAAGAAGAATGTGAATGAAGAAGCAGGAGAACAAAGTAGAGCAAAAATCTGAATGAAGAAACTAAAAAGGGAGTAGAGGGTGAGGCAAAAGAGCCTGGAACAAGACAGGTAGTACCAGAAGGGCAAGGAAACAACGGGATTAGTGCCAGAAAGCAACATCGGGGAAAAAAAAAAGGTCTGCCTGAACAAAACCACGAAGGCTAGGCTGAGAAATTAAATGGATTGCTTGGATGTCAAAGTACATTGTACTGGGACAAAAAGAGATTGGAACAGCAATAGAAATCAAATATATGTGTGTACTTTCCTATTACCATTACTGGATGCTCCATGCTGGAGCCATTATGAACCTGAAGGTTTTCAAATCTCATTATTTCTCCCTTATTAGCAACACTTGTAAATCCTACTGAGCTGCTCTCCCACTCTGCCACTGTTCCTTCACCATCTAGCAGCATTTAGTAGAACACCCTGCTACTGGCTACAGCAGCTGACACAGCTGAAACAGTGCATCACAAAATTCAAACATGTAATGGCCACATGCACAAGGAGTAACAATATGTTGCCCAGGGATAAACTTTAACATTTTTCTGTGTTATTTTAAAGAATTCTGAAGTTACATACAGAAGAATCTGGAAAAACTGGCTAAACCCCCATGCAATGGTAACTGGTAATTAGTGTCCCAAACATTTCTGTGCAACTTTTAAATCATTGATTCTTCAATATGACATTGTGAACCTTTCTGCTCTTAAGAAAAAAGCAACACTAATGCTGAACATTAGAAGCATCTAGTAACATGGAAGATATTAAGTCTTATGTGTGCTGCCTGTAGATAGTTTGTTCATGATTCACAATTGCTCATATTGAATGAGTCATCCTAAAGCAGATCATCAGCGATCTTCCAGCTATTTCCCCTTCCCACAAGGACTTTGTGCTTGATTTAACAAGAGGCTTTAAAAAGTAGCTGGAAAATAGAGAAGACTTTTGCTTTATAAGGATAAGTGCGAGTAGAAATTAATCTTTCTGTAGACTAAGTAGCCCACTGTTCAATGGTTTTCTATGCTTTATACTGAGAAACAAGCGTAGGCCTCCCTTTTCAGAATGAGATGCTCAGTTCACAGCGATATAATTGTACTTCAGCATTCAAGTTGATGCAAGCATGTAGTATACAGCAAGCAGCAATTAGAGTTTATTGAAAAAAGGAGAGACCTATATTTGTAACTCATGGCTGAAAACTGATCCAATTAAAGACTGTTAAATTGACCCATTTTATACTACGCTAACCATGAATAGGGCTCTGGATAAAGTTTTTGGGAGTCTGCCAAAGGAGGGACCACTGAGTACACACTTTTATATATTAAGTAGCAAATATCCTATCACGAGACTGAAGGAGATTAGGACCAGTTTTCCAAGACAGAGATTGAAGCCTAGCTCCCTACCATATTTATGTTAGTCAGAGAAAACACTTCTTTCCTCCTTACGCATTCATTGCACAGTGCCAAATAATTCTGGACTTGTGAAAACATATGAAAATTCTTACCTGAGACTATTTCCTACTAATAAATTCTTCTGATTGTGCTTCTTTCCACACTTTTGTTCCTTTGTCCTTCTTATCATGAGGCATTGTAAGAAAAAAATACAAAAAAGAAGAGATTGTTAGTTATTACAGGCTGATTACTATGGAGATGTGTTAGTATCTACACAAAGCTGATCAACACCAGAAAGTTATTTCTGTGGATTTTTGTTTGTATGTTTGTTGTTTTTTTGTTTGTTTGCTTGTTGGTTTTTTGCGAAAATACTGACAAAATCAAAATCAAAAGATTACAATTTATTATCGTTTAAATTATCCTCAATATACTGGATAAAGAATGAACATGCTGGACCAATATTCTGCAAGACTTGCTTTAAAAGAAAACAGCAATTTCACATAATTCTTTTTTCTCCCCCCTCACTGCAATGGGAAGAAAGATAACCATATAAAAAATAAGCTTTCCCCTCCCCCTCCTATATACATTTCTATTTCAATTCTCTTAACCGTTGAAAGAAAAGTCATTATTATAGTAACACTAGGCATCTTGTGGGTTCTATAATTGCACCTGGTGCAATAGGTACAGTTGTGATGCAGCATTTAACTCAGTGAGCCAAATTTATTCTGTGTGACTCATGTGCCTTCAGCAGTGTTATGATGGGAATTAGTCTGTTCCAATAGACTTAGCTGTTTCACAGGAATGCTACGTACTTTTATAATTTTAATTAATATTCCAAGACTAAACTCCAACTCTCAGCCCTCAAGCACTTTCTATTTAATTCACCATTTTTGCTGTTACAACACCTTTTTTGATGCAGTCCATCATTCAGGTTACTGTTCTAAACAACGATCTACAAATTGCCAGTTTCCTAAATAACAATGCTAACTTTTCTTAGTTACATCTTAGAGGAAGAGCTCTAAAAGCATTTCTCACTTTTTTCTTAGCACAAAGATAAAAGAATTTCTCTCCTTTCTGGACAAAAATCAGCTTTGAAATTTCTTCCTGACAGGGCTTCAGAAGTCACACTGCAGCATCTTAACTAGGAATAGAAGTTTTCTGTTATCACAGCAATGAATCAAGACTGCCTGTAACACTTGCTTCACAGCAGCAAAGAACTCTTGAGTTGGATTATATGAAATTTACCACTGAAGAAAGCAAAGCAGCAATAAAGCTCAGAGCAGCAGAAGGAGATTGCTATTTCAGTGACAGTGTTTTGAATAATTATTTCCTAATTCCCATGTTAATTTCTCTATCTTTACCATCTTGGGGTAATAGAATGAGTTTTCACTTCCAGAGGTGTAATGTCTTGCCAAACCTGTTAGCTGTATTGTGCTTTACAATAGAGAAACCTGAACTTTTTTGACATTAATATAAACAAACAAACAAAACCCCAAAAACCCAAAACCCAACCACTGGACTGGTTCATGAATATCTGCTTCATGTCACAGCTTGGCTTTGCCAATATTCAAGTACAGGGAGCCATAGCAAAAGTGCTATAAAAGTGAGTAAGCCTTTGCTAATATTTGAATACAAGAGTACAATGAGAAAAACAGAAAAAGCAGTATCTGCAAGACCCAATCTATCAAGGTCCTTGTATGTCTCCTTATCAGAATAAATGGTCCTTCTTCAAGTAGGTAACACCATCTTTTCTTATCCTTCCCCTCCTCTGCCTCCAGAACAGAGAACTGTGATAAATTCCTCTTCTATCTGTTTTCTCAATTCTAGGATTGAATGTGTTTAGAACCTGAGATTAACCAAGATCAAAAATCCAAAACAACATTAACCTAGGAGAATGGTTAGGAGCTACTAGGAAGAAAGAGATTTACTGTCCCCCTTTCAGGGAGACCAAACACAAACCCTCAGAACATTACACCAAAAAGAATAGAAAACATCAGCTAAGCTAATATTCTGCAGCACAATCTTGAGTTGGTTGCCTACACAGAGTCCCCCAGGCTGCAACCTCGGTGGGCTTGTACTCAGAGGAGCACAGACTGCAGAGCACTGCAAAGGCTTTTCCATCTACTTACTCTCATTTTACTTTAACCACTAATGTAAATCTTTCCAAAACAATATCTGAATTGTGCAATCATAAATGCCTAGGCTGGCAAATTTCAGTTGCATTTTTCACTTCAATTGCACATCTGAAAATTGGGTTTGGATGAAAACATTTACATGCCTAAGCCAAAACTGCGTGCCTCATTGTGCAGTCGTTGAAAATTCCAGCCCCAAATGTCCTTATCAGATACACCCTACTGCATACTTTATTCCAACTGCATGCCAATAAAATCGTCAGAAAGAAAACTGCAAGAATGAGAACAGCCCACATGTGTTTGAAAACCAGAAGATTCAGAGATAACCATAACTTCTTTGGTGTCAGGCTGTAAAGGTACATCCCAACACTGGCTCTGCTAACAGCTATTAGGATGGATTATTGTTACAGCTGCTAATTGGCAGCTGGGTTTGAGCACGTGAGCAGCTTTATGATTGGCTGCCATTGAGTTCTTACAGCAATTGATAAAATACACCCCTGCGGTGTAGCTGCAGTAACATGAAACTCATTTTTTAGCAATACAGCAGACTACCTCCTACATTCATCTTGCTGCTTTGTAGTTTCAAGGCAGCAAAACAGGACAGAGAACAGGAGAGAAATGCCTAGAGTGTCTAGAAAGCCTCTCATTTTAACCTTTGCATGTACCCAAGAGGTGAACATTAACAAGGGTTGGGGAATGAGTTCTCCTTGGAGCAAATGCTAATTTAAACTTTCACTGTGATCTGATATGCTTTAAAATGCAGCAAATCCCTTATTTATGAGTATAAAGGCCATGAAAGGGCTTTAGAGTCTAACCCTAGGGGGCTCTTCAAGTGCATGAACTCAGCAATGTTTAACACTTATACTTACTCTTGAACAGTTGCTTGAAAAGGATAGAATAAAATACTTGCTAGACTGTCTCCTCTGAACAGTTGAGAAAGCTTCTTGCATGAAATGAACAACACATTTTCTTAAGAAAATACTTTCTGGTACTGTAGCTACTGCTAATGCACTTTGCTATTTAGAATTCGCATTTCTAGAACAGAGATGTTGCATACATTTTTTATGACATAATCTCTCACATAAATGCAGTTTTTGGAATGCTGACAGGACAATAAAGAAACCGTGCTGTATTTGGGGTATAAATAACATTTCTCATCATGTCTCATATCAAGAAAGTTATTAAATGTATCCTTTGATTTCTGTGATTTGGTTTTTCACAAGGAATTCCATAACACTGGCTATAAGACATTATATAAATATATAAAACAAGACGCATTCTAAAAGCTACAAGCAGTTAAAAGGCTGTATGTTCTACAAATAAGACTTGAAATATGTTCCATGAGAAACAAGTATTATAAATTAAATCTGTTAAGCTGATGCAGAGTTAGATAAGGTACCCTGGAATCAATAGTTATACTTACATAAAACTTGTTGAGAAATTGCTCCGTTGACTTATACCTTGCTTCTGAAAGTGTTTGTATTGCTGCTAATAGGACTACAAAAGAATCCTTTCATAAAACTCTGGTGATCCTTTGGGATGATATAAGATACCAGTATGGTGTGTTCCCAGCAGTCTACCTTCCTTCCTCCCCTCCTCCACTGCCCAACGTTAGCATCCAGCCTAGCCTCAGTAAATATATATGCTGAATCTTCATTCCCAGTGTTCACAGCCAGAAAAATTAGCATCAGCTGCCATTGGTCTTGGGTTAAAATAACGAGCCAAATAGTGAATACAGAGAAGACTTGAAGGCTGATATGCAACAAGTATTTGTTTTCACCTTCTTTGTTCCACTGGACAGTATTACCTCCAGCACAGGGACAGACTGTTGCTGGGACTGGAAAATGCTCAAAACATCCCCTCATGCAGGAAACTCCCGCAGGGCTTGTCTGTAAGCATCCCAAGACTTGTGGTTCCTGACAAACTTCGGTATTAATTAATGCAGCATTGCTCTGACTCTTCCTGAAATTACGAAGCATACAAGTGCTACCATAGTTGCTTATTTTCATTAGTGCTTCCTTCTTGAAAAATAAGATAAAGCATTCTAATAGCACACAAATATGCAGCACATTCAGACACATCTAATTAGAAGCTGCCTCACACTTCTTTCTAAAATACCTCCCAGACTACATGTTACAGGCTGTTTGAAAAAGGAATACTTTTTTCTCTTTCTGCAAGCTATCCAGCTGCTACTATTTCCACCTGAAAGCTTTAGCAAGAGTAGGAGCTACCGGTACCTATTCTTTAGCTTTTTCAACATCTCCAGTAAAGTAAATACTCAGCTCCATTTAAGACCAGCCTCTTTGTGAGCTCAGCCCCTCCTGAGCAAATTTACCAAACCAGCAAGCTATACCTTTCTCAAACAGAGTGCTTTCACCTGGAGTTCTTGTTCTCTTTTTTTCCCCTGACAACCTACAAGTGAGGTCACTGATAAGTCATTGAGGACAGCAAGCAGTTCCAAGTCTGTTTGAGAGCTTGATAACTCGGTCCTGTTTCATAAAACTAAAAACATGCACACCAGTCCAATCCAAGAACTGGAGCTAATATCCAAAATGTGATACAGCAGTTTCATTTGCTGAACTAATTAGCAAAACCATCTTTTGTATCACACCCATTAGTAGTGGAAATCAGCTTTTTTGGCCAATAAGTATATGCATAATCATACAGAAGGAACATTGTACCGAACATTTTCTATGCTGAAAAATATACCAATGTGGAATATGAGGATTACAACACCATGTCAGATTGGTGGTGCAGTGCTTCAGCAATCCCAGCTTAGTCAGAAGTGCATCAGTACTCAGATCATACTTCATCATCTTAGGTAATGATAAAGAGCCCCTGAGATGAACAACTGAGGACCTGACCATGAGAAAAAAATTGTGGTAACTTTCCCTTAGTGAGTAGAACAGTTCTGTGCAAGAGAGAAAGTTTAAAAGTTCAAGGTTTAAAACATCTTATAAATTTGTACAGAGACTGAAGATGAAAAGGATAAGGAGATTAGAAAAAAATCCTGATGTTTATACTGCATGGAAAAACCACAAAAATTCATCCTCATTATGCAGTGAAGTGGCAAGCAGAGACTGGCACTCATTCTGAATATAAGCTGGTTTATCTACATGGCACAGTAAAATAACCATGAAGTGTTATTAGCTAGGTACAATTATAAAGAAGGAAAGCTAACCAGCAGGGGCACAGCACCACCTGTCATCCTGCTTCCTGGATGTGAGATAGCTCAGTTATCTCAAGTTTTGTAAAGAAGAAATACACAGCAAAAGAAGTGAAAAAGATCCAATTCACCTCATCTCAGTCACAGAAATTCCAAATTAAAATTGAAATTCAAGGCCTGGATGAGCCATAAATCTTGGGGGCACTTGAAACTGTTGTATAAGAGATTGTGAATAACAAGCTTTAGTTTTACATTACTAATAATAGAAGCTACATTAACATTAAAGTCTTACAATGTTTTACACCAATGATTACCTGTACTTCTTTATTTTTTCTTTTTGCTGTAATATCCTCTTTTGAAATCCCCTCTCAAACCAACATAAAAGTTATTACATGAAAGTAATATGTACTGTAAGTGGTTACAGCTTCTCTAAGAGTTACATGCATTTTTACAACAGCAAAGTTTGGCCAAGGACTTAAGCATTCCATATGTCTTGTGATAATTTTATTTATAAGAGGACTGGGTATGTGGGGAAACAAGCTATTTAAGGGAACGGACTTGAGCAGAAAAGGAGTGACCAGTGCCATAAATAATATTAGTCTTGATAGTAGAAAAATATCTTCAGCATTCAATAGAGTGACATACTGGAGCAGCACTATACTAGTTATTAATAACCTGCTGTTCTGCAGGTAGAGGTGAATGCATTTCTGAACGGCACTATATGATGCAACTGATCATAATACAAGGCTGGGCTCAGTATCTTAAGAATCTCTTTTCCATCTTATGTTTCTACATTTCCTCCTCTGATACTGAAAAGGAGCAATGCATTTATCTGCATCTAGAGGTGAATCATAGTTTGAATCAGTTTCCTCAGTTCTTTGGCATCTTACAGTGTCTAGAGAGAAAGACACAGATAGTCCCAAAAGCACTTTAGCATCAGTGAGAAGACTCCTGTGACATTCAATAGATTACACATGAAACCCTTAGTACAGGTGGTATGTGAATTAAGATACCCACAGTTTATCCTGTTGATGACTTCTCAGAAAAGAAGCTTCTTTTAAAGTATCCTGAGAGAATTCAGACTTACGGACAATGGGAAATCTTGATGGAGATGCTTAAACTTAAGGGTAGATTTCACAGGAACTGTGAGCTCTTCCCTGACATTTTACCCTACATGAGGGAAGTGTCTCAAAGGTAGGAGGTATCTGAGACTGACATCCGCTCATAGCTAGCTCTATTCTAGAGTGAGCTTTTCTTTCTCCCTTCTAATTTAATAGAGTCTGTTTAGAAATCTCAGGGCAGGACAGACTCCCTGCTGCATTCAGCAGAGCTGCAGCAGAAAGGAGTTGTATATACTCCACAGTAGTAGGAATTTCAGACCTGCATTCAAACCTTATTTCTGACAAACTGAATAGAGCCACAGCCAGAAGCTGTAAAGTTTTTCCAGAGGTACCCAAATGGTAAATGCTGTGGTAAATGCAGCTCACCACAGGTGATGAAAAAGAAAGCACCCCTGCCATGTGATTTGTACCTGTATACGGCGACAAATAAAGCCTTATCATCATTAAAATGACATTTCCTATCTTGGGATAGGCATGGATCTCATAATGGAAGTGAGTCAGAGTACTCTCACACAAGTAGGTAGTAAGACTACCTCATACATGCATACAACAATTTCCTAATTTCTTTCACAAGGTCACAAAATAATTTAGATTGTGTTGATCAAAGTTCTGACATGCCAGCATTTTTATCTCTATGCCAGATTTATTTATTACTTTTGGATGATATTTTGTCTTTTCTCTCATGGTTTTCTAATAGTTAATTGATATTTGTATAATTTTGTGGAAACCAAATGTACTGTGCATAAATGAGCAATTCTATTCTGCTGAAATGCTATTCTTTTAAAATAATTCAACAGCTCATTACTTCACTGTGTGCAGCATCTGTATTCATAACTTAGGAAACTCATTCACTGCACACTTTTGCCTTAGACACTGTATGGAAGACTAACTTCTAATTTCACAAAAGGCCTGCTATATGACAGAGAAAACAAAATGTTTCCTAGTTCTGATAGTATAGACCATGCTTTGCTCAGTGTTGGCCATATTTACCCTGCCTGTTCTCAAGGGCTAGAAAGAAAACATTTCATTCTTATGTAAGTTTATTTTACTAAAAACCTTTCCAACAATATCTTCTCTTCTGTCCTTTTCAAAATGACCAGATTAAAACATGACAGAGTAAAAAGAATAAATTAATATTCTGTTCTCATTTTCACTGGAACCATTTACTTAGTACTCCAGACAACAGGATAAATCCAGACTGGGTTTAAGAGGTGATGCAATTTATGTGGTAGCTTATTCTGAGTGGAAATTAAAACCACATACTTTATACTGGCTTCACATTCAAATGCCAGTTGATATCTGGGCTTACATTATTTTACATTACATATAACAAAGTCAGAAATGTAACTTTCACTGAAAGACCAAAGATACGCAGGTTGCTCATTTGACCATCAAACTGCAGATTTTCTCAGAAAAGAGAAATATTGTATATGCCAACTAAGAAGTTATAGACACTGAAGTAAATTCTTATGGCAGCATAAAAGGGTGGTCCTTATTAATTTAACACATTCTCGGTTTCCTTCAAGTTATCATTCATTCTTGTAAGAGACTAATCATAAAAACATACTCTGCAAAGATGCAATAGCCTGTAAGACAATTTAGAGTCATTGTTTAGCTCTATGCAGGAATGCATATACAGGAAACATTCCATTTTATTCACAGAGGACTGATTACATGGAACATACTGTGTTTCTTCCTATCATTTTTTGAGAACTTATTTAGTTCAGGCTCCTTCTGGAAAATGCATTTACCTATTTCTACATCTGTCCTAGAAAAATATGATCTGGAAAATAGAAAACACTTTCAAGCTGTGAGAAAGTGAAACTCTCTTAAGGGTTTTTCAATTTTTCTAAAGACTACTTTGCTTAGAGTTTTGGATTTTCCTGCTATTTGCTAGTGAAAACTCCTAATTTAGGTGATGCAAACAATAATTTCTACTTGAAGAGCTTCTGTAGGTTTTCAGTAACAGTAAGCTGTGGAGGGCAAGGCATGACGTTGCATGTTGGCATCGTCTGATGTAAGCTGTACTACTAACTGGAATGGTACTTGGTATAGGGACCAGCACTGGGCTAAAGTTTTATTACTTCCTTAGTTAGTTTTCTAATGGCTAGGATACCAACAGATACTATTTGGAATGACCTTCCTATCTTAGGTCTGCAGTTACAAAAATGAAAGAAAAAATACACAAAAATATTGGGAAAAAAAAATCCTTACATCTTCATCATCCTCAAAATATGTACCTGTTGAAAGAAAAAACCCGCACTGAGCCAAGCAAAAATTTCTTACAGATTCCTCTTGTCAGTGCTTATGAGTCATCATTTATGTAAGCATATAAGGGACACTGAATACAGTAGGTGGGACAGCTGTGTCCTGGGGTAATAAATCTTCACTGGACATTTTAATGGTGAGTCTGTAAGATCTCTTTTTTAGGGCTTTCATTTAGGAATATTGGTTTCCAAACAGTATTTGACTCTAAACATAAGTACCAGTAACAGGACTTATTCTACTTTATTTTTGTGAAGTGTTTCCAAATTTGGCAAACCCATCTGGCAAAATACCCTGCACTGAACCCATGCTGAGTTTAAGATTCTGATCTTGGTCTTTAAAGACTTTTGGACATGTTATTTTGAAGTAGTCAAAGGAACTGTTTGACCATGTTGTAAGAATGGATTCCATATTTCTGTGGTTTTGCACATAGGTAGTTTTCCCAGAAACAATAAAAGATTTACTACAACGGTGAAACAGCTGTCGCTAGAAGACACAGAAGAAAAATGTAGGGCATATATCATTAGCAGAATAGCAACACTCATTAGGATTAGTAAACATACACTGACATTTACTATGCACTTTCCATGCTCCTCCACCTGTCTGAACAGAAGAGAATGGAAGAACCAATGTGTAAAAACCCTGGTTAAAATTTATGGCAGAGACAACTTCTTTTTAGGGTCCTCACACTCTCTGTAATTCCTGCAGCTGTCAAAATGCTTAGGATTATTGACTGGATAGATCAGTTAGGTCAGAGACAATGAATGAAAAACCCTGTGAATTTAATAGTTTTATGTTTCATGAGTACTATAAGCTAATGTTGCTCTTAAACACCTACATTCATCTGTGATAACCTGTGTTAGAGAAGGCATCTGTCCAGCACTTGTACACAAGGTGTTTATTTCCTCAGATTGATTCTTTGCCTATTTTTATATGCTAAAGACTTTTTACTGAGGAAAAAAAAAATGTCTTCTGTGTAAGGGATGCAAGGAGCTTGATAGATTCAAAATATTTTGTTGTTTTCTCTGAGCTTTTTGTAGCTCATCCCTAATCTCTTAATTACTGTGTAATAATACATTTCAAAGTAAACAAGACTTTAGGCTGCAGTCATCAATTCACTTCAGTCACATTTTTACATATCTGAATATAATTTTCTGTGTCTTTGGAGATTTATCGTATTTTTAACATGCCCAGAGAGTCCTAACTAGCCACATGAGTCTAAACTGTTAATGCACAGGCATGGTTCCAGTGAGGACTTTTTTCCCCCATATGTCAATCCCAGTAGATGACCTTTCAGCTTCAGTTAGCTTCACCATCGCTTCCCACTGGAACTGTTTAAAAATACTCGCTTATGTTTTAGTCGGGTTGTCAAAAGCATGCCTCAGTATTTAATTAATGAACATTGCATTTGAGATTCTCAGGTGAGTCTGAATATGCATGCAAACACTGATTTTGGGATATGACAGATTAAGGAATTCTTCAGTGTTTCCCAGTGTTTACATCTAAGCATAAAGCACTTCTTTTTGAATAATCTTTACCAATGAAAACAGGAATTTGCTTTGTTGGTATTCATGATGCAATAAATGCATGGTTATCTGTTATATCTATGCACATATGCAAATGTTAAATTCAAAAAAATGCTCATGTGTCTAAACTATCACACACACGTCTACAGGGGTGCAATGTTTATGCATATAGACTTATGCCATGACAAAAGGCCATAATATATACTTTAATTCTCAACTGAATATATTTGGCCCTCATTCTTTGCTACTTCCATTTAAGGCTGTAATAGTGAAGGGAGCTATACGGAGTTTCTGCTCAAATTACATGCCGGATAAAGTAGTCTATGTTGCACCAGCCAGCTATGTTCCTTCAGAGACTCCACTGTAGCTGAGAATTGCTCAAACAGTCTGTGTTACTTATTTTGCTTGGCACAATCTCCATAGCTTGGAGCTGTAAGAAGAGAAAATAGAAAGTGGTTTAGGAATGAGCTGTGCTGATCTTTAGTCTCGTGAGGATGCCTCACAAACAAGGATGACACTCTGCTAGAATTCTCTGCAAGAATGCTTGGAGCTGCCTTAACACTAGGAACATGAAGAAGAATCTTACTGGTTCTGAGTTGCTGGTCCAAAGAAAGAAAATATTTCTTCACTGTTTGTATGGACCTGATCCAACATCTTTAACATTAACATCATCTGTTCATTGATGACAAGTAGGGTTTATGTCCTTAAGTTAACTATGAGACTCACAGTTGCAAACAGGGAACTTGCAAATTAGTTTCACAAAGAACACAAGACACAGATTTAAGTATGCATACAGGTATAAACATAACACATGAGAAAATGAATCTTTTCTTCACAACTATGTAAATAGTCTACAGAAGTGTCCTACAGCAGGATCAAAGCTTCCTTCACACAACATGCAATAATGCCCTATTTACCATCAATTTTTCTTGATTCTGTGTAATTACTATGCTACCCTTCTATTCTGCTTTAATTAAGAAGGTATCTTAGCCCAAAGACTGCAATCCTAGGGTTCTTTCAAACTATATTAGGCAGTTAAAATATGAAATTAAAAGAAAACAGAGTTCCGGCCAACAGAAACAAGTGACTCATTTCCTTGTGAAAACACACAAGGTTTATGTTACTCTGGCAACGATGTTCACCATTCCAGAATAAAGTCTCTTCTCTCCCTTCAGAGCTTTTATATATTCTTGTTGCAGTCTATGTGCCACTGTGACCTAACATTGAACCAAGTTATTCAGTTATTCACAAGAGGCTGTAAGTTATGCTTTAACTTAGATTCCAAGTGGGCTCCTTTGACAATGAATTAAGGAACACATACATTCTTTTTCACAGCAAGGATTTCAGATGAGAAAAGTTGTTTCTGAAGCGTATTGGTAATATGTGCCATACCAGAACTGTGTTCTGTCATCATAAAGTTGAACAGCTGTGACTGCATTCACACAACCCTGCAAGCAACAAACACATCAGCATTACAATGCCTGGTTTTCAGAGGGAAGTTGATCCAATCGTTTCACATATGCCAAAATATAGGTTAGAAAAAAAGACACAATTTATGATCTTACTGTGAAATTAACCACGTTTCAGAACACTAGCATAATGGGGAG
The DNA here is from genome assembly GCA_039877255.1 of Loriculus beryllinus. NCBI lineage: Eukaryota > Metazoa > Chordata > Aves > Psittaciformes > Psittacidae > Loriculus > Loriculus beryllinus. The sequence goes on from JBCJKH010016138.1 coordinate 21,360, forward strand.
ACAGAAATTTTGCCCTTTGGAATCCATGCCAAAAAAGAAGTTCTGTAATACAGCAGCTCTCTCAGATATAAAGGCATAAAGTCATCTTGCAGAATGAAAGAAGCATGAAGTTTTAGTTCAAAACTGAAACTATAATTTGGTATTTGTTATTGAGTTCCTTCAAGATGTGTCCTTAAAGGATAAGGACAGCAGATTGCTACTTAGTGGTAAGACAAATTTTCTTCTTAACTTTTAAAGCTGCTGCCCATGTATTTGGAGATTTCTCTGGAGTTAAAAAGGAATTCAGAAGATTTTTTTGTGTGTGCTAGAATTCTTGCTTTTCTTGATAGGAAAGTAAACTCCAGTCTTAAAAGAAGCATTTTCTTGAGAGATTGTGAACGTTAAAAGTTCTAGAATACTGCGTAGGAAAACTCCCACAGAACACATGATGAGCAAAAATATATTGCCACAAACTTCTGCAGAGTAACTGAATTTGAAAGCCATATGTCAAAAAATGGAGTTCTATGGCATCTATGTGCACACATAGGTGTTCAGCTGAATGGCTTATGTATTTACCCATCTCTAACATTTTCCTCATGCACATATAGCTCTGCCACATAAATTAAGTCTTGGGAAACTTCCATTAAAGTCCCTGACAGCTTTGCCATCATCCTCCAAGGGATCAGGGTTTTGTCCTTGCCCCCAAAAGTAGCAGGGAAGAACAGGCAAAACACCACTTTGTGCCTAGGTAATGATAAAAACATCTTCATTTGCATTCAGAGTTTCCTCATTTCAAAAGAATATTAAGCTGGAATTTCATAAGAAGAAAGTAAAATGCTAAACTGAATTTGGACAAAGATAAATGAAAGCTCAGGAAAGCTTTCCTTGAAAAACTATTGCTTCTTAAATAAAACCTTCCCAGAAATCACTGACACTTCTAAAATGCTTCCTGGGCTTGGCTAGAATCTCATTAAATTACTGATCTTCTTGATGACTTTGACAATGAATTCTATGATTAAGCTGTAAAACCCACAGCCATGAGTTACTACCAAAGCCAAAAGCATAGTAGAATTCAAAACACGATTACACATCTTGATCCAAGTTCTTGGCTCCAATTCTTTCTGTTGAGCGTTGCTGAGACAGCACAAAGAAGATGGAAAGAAGTCTTAAAGGGGCAGATGTGGATTTCCTGACACTGAAAAATCCTTGAATGAGACAAAGTTGGGGAACATTAGAATAATGACACCCAACCCTAAATCTGGTGGTTGGAGAGATGGGTCAGGGTTGAAAGATCGAGAGGAATCTGGTTCCATGTGATCCACAGCTGCCTCAGATGCTGTGTATTACATGGCACGTTGTAGGTGTGGTTTTTTTTCTTACAGTTTCTTGGGGACATTCTGAGCACTGGTGAAGAAAACATTTTTTATATGCATAATAAAAAAGAAAATTAGATGGGATGAATCAGAAAGGACCTGTTCAGAGACATACAAGCATTCATGCTTCAAAGAAAAAGCAGTCTGCTAGTTAGCTGCTGAAGACCAAGATGAAGACTGTCTTTTTCTGTGGTTTCTTTCTCAATGCACTCAAATATCCAGAATTGGGCATTAACAGATGCAGGCTACATGTTTGAATAGGGGACGGATTGCAGGTCTGCTCCCATGTGGCAGTTCCTCTGCTGCAGTTCTGTTTTTACATAATAACGCAGTGCCAACATACAGATAAGAAATATAAACAGGAATATTTTGCCTTTCTTTTCATCTTTAATAATGGAAATAAACAAGATATAGCAGGGTCGCCAAGCAAAAAATGTTGGTTTATGTAAGCGATTACAGGGAAAAGGGTCCTTTCATGCTGTAAGATCCCACAATACTGTAAAATGCCATAAGCATTCTTGGATATTACAAGGCATTGAGCAAGTACTACATAATCAGCATGTGTTCCAAATGCTTGTTATAAAATATGCATAAGCTGTAATTGCCTGTGAAAGCTGAATGTTGATAAGAAGAAATAATAATTGTGGTTTTGGCCTTGATCCTTAAAAAGACATGTCTCGCACTAGTAAAGTACAGTAGCTAATACAGAATGCATTATTATGAGAAATGAAATAATTCTGCCTGGACTAGATTGACAAACTGTACCACCAGTATATAAGTATATTAAAATTGATAAAATGGCACTAGTTTACATCAGCTTCATGCATAACTGTTGATTGCTATAAACTCACAAAACTGTAAGAATAAATTTCTTATCTTAAAGAAATCTTAAATTAAAGAAATCTTAAATAAAGAATCTTAAATTCTCACATGCTGAATATCAATTCTTTTACTCTGATTTTGCTGGAACAACCTTGTTATACAATGGAAGTACATAGAAAACATTGTTCGACTGAAGTCACTGAAAAGTGACAAGAACAATAAACTCACACTGACATCTCTGAAAACAGCAAAACACTCAATGAGCAACAGCTTGCACATTACTGTGATTTCTACATTTCTTTATATTTTTCCAGAGTTTATGTTGTCAGGGTAGTAAAAAACAAAAAAAGAAAAGAAAAAGAGAAAGAGAAAGAAAAAGAAAAGAAAAAGAAAAAGAAAAAGAAAGAAAAAAGAAAAAGAAAAAGAAAAAGAAAAAGAAAAAGAAAAAGAAAAAGAAAAAGAAAAAGAAAAAGAAAAAGAA